>JAJOZX010010730.1:0-135104 GCA_023014485.1 Bathynomus jamesi | reverse complement strand
TCTATGATTCCATCAAATACTACTACCTGATCTACGCATTTCGCCATATTTTTAACAGTTTTAAAAAATTGCGACATCCAGCGAGCGAAAACCACTGCATATATAGGATCCTTTCACTTAAATGCTAGTTTCTGCCATACTGATTTTCCCTTCAAAGTTCTGAAAATGAATTTGGCTCGAAATTCGTATCGACTTTTCCAAAAACCATACTGAGTCAATTAACTTTATTGATAAATGTACATAGACATTATACAAGGTACAAAAAAGTGGAAAAGGATTTCGCAATTTACCCTTTTTGGCGCTTTAACATTTTCACTTTACCGAACTCAACAATGAAAACGTATCAACGAATTCAGGGGGATTCAAAAAATGTTAACACTTATATGGGAAAGAATTACGGATGTCACCCAATCAATACCAGCAGAGATGTGCCTTAGGGCTCTGGAAACAACGTTTGACCGCTTTCATAAATGCATAGATATCCGTGGACAGCGAGTAGAGACTGTATGAAGCAGTGTTTGCATCACAAAAAAATATTTACAAATAAATTGGAAATAAAAAATAAAACCCCATATAAGTGTTAACATTTTCTGATTCACCCTGTATATCAAAGTAGGTTTACAGTGAATATCACACTTATACATGAACTTACTTTTGTAGCCTTCATCGTTTATTGCAGTCACCCTCATCCATTAGAAATTTCGAGCAGGTATCGGTGGAGAGTTAACGACAAAAACCCTACGCTTTTTCGTTAAAAAGTTATGTTTGTGGAGTTCTTCAAAGGACCTCGTTAAGTAGCGTTTTTTTTGGTTAATGCTAAATTTATTTGCCTTCGGTATTTTAGCGCTGCCTAATGGTAAAGAAGGAAAATTACCATACCTTATTACTTGTATTTCGTTGGGCCTCGCTTCCGGTTGTAGGGCGCGACGATCTCTTTCGATGGTAGGGCCGTAGACGATGAAGTTACGCAACGAGTTTATTTGGTTTAATTAATATAAGCAATCACTATATTTAAATACCTGAAGGAATAGGCCTATCCTTTTGAGTTATTAGGTTTATATTACTTGGTATTCACTCAAGCTTATAGGAAGATTAAGTACGTCTCCCTTGCTTAAAGCATCGCTTAGAACTCCACAGCTCTAGTGCTAATATAAATTTCTTTTTCTTAAGAATTCGTTGACTTTACAAAGTCCCAAGACGGCTAAATCTTTTCTCGAAGTAATTTTCATGAGTCAGTAATGAGAAATTTTGATAAGAAATAATTCGTTTTTCTCGTTATGTGGACCCAATGCCTCCATATTGGGTCCTATGTATGGCAATTAATTTCATTCCCAATAGGCTATGTCGCCAATTCCGAGGCAATTTTGTAGATATTTAATTCAATGAATTAATAATTTGTATTTAATTAAGAAATAAAGGTACCACATACTATACCATGTTGTAGGTGTGTATAGTTTTTCCATAAGATGGTTAAATTGGGTGCGGGAAAGGTATAAACCTAGTATGTAGTTAGCGACGATTGCAACGACAGCGAAACCGATAAACTTAGCGCAGTCCGCCTTCACCTTTGGTTCATTCATAAAAACTAATTACAATGATTTAAAAATGAAGTTTGTCAAGTCAATCATTTTTGTGAAATCCTTCAAGTTTCAAGATGGGATTCCAAAAACATTTTTAATTCTTAACCTTTAGTCATTCGGTTATTAACTACGGAAAACACTAAATCGAAAACAGTCCTATACGTTGAATGAATACTAAAATATTAACTGAAGCCCTAATGTAACGGGAAAAAAACTAGAGACTCGTTTAAAACTCGTCATCGAAAGATTTTCCAAAGCACAAATTTTCCAATCTCTGAACGTTCTCGCTATCTTGGCGATGCGCAGATCTGTCATTTATTCACTTTTACCCGAGTTATAAATCGTTTGACAGCTATTTTATACTCAGACTTCAAAATATCATCTCCATTGGAAAGATGGCTTCTCCTGCGCGGTCCTCCTAAGGATAAATTTCGCTATCTCAGTTATCCGAAGGCTGTACTTGCAAATACAATGATATGAGAAGGAATGAAAAAGGCAAGTTGAGAAAAAAAAAAAAGTGGCTAGTTTTAACCAGGTTTGTTCAGCTTGGAGTCTTATTCAGATCTTAATTAAGCCCGTTCACTATAACTGCACATTTAGGACATTAGATGAAAGGAAATATGAATCACGATATTCGACATTTCAATTAACCGGCCTGCCTTCTAAATTTTATTATGCGTTTAAAACAGTCACACAATTTTCATTTCGAAAAAACACCAAATTCACTACAATCGAAGGAAAGTTATCTCAATAATAATAATAATAATAATAATATATATTAGTTTATTCTGCCAGGTGGTGTCATCAAAACGGTAATAAGTAAAAGTTGTAGCAGAACTCCCTAATTAGAACCACTTTTATCCGTGATACTCAAGACACTCAAAGACTCTTGAAGTTTGTCTAATTTTATCGCCTTATTTCTTTCTTCTTCGTATCTGGGGAGGAAAAAATAAATTCATTCATTACGTGCGTAAATGATTATTTTAACTTCACCCCAATTAAAGTCTAGCTAAAACCAGTGTTCACAATTTCACATCATGGAACAGCCCCGAGGTTATCATTTGAAATTAAGTACGTGAGAGAATAAAGACCTTTAGGGAAAGACGACGTGACACAAATCAGCGGTTTCGAAATTTCACAACAAAAGTAGTTCCTAAGTGCATATTTAAGTGACCCGCAAAACACTCCCTATCTTTATTTCTTTTTATTTTATTGCTACAAATTACTTATTAAAAAACGAGAGAGTAAGTTTTTACGCTCTCGGTGGTGTAGTGGTTAGCGTCGCTGGCTACGAATCCATCGGCACCGGGATTGAAACCCGGTGACGGCAGGTGGCGCGCAGCAAAACCCAGCTGTTCATCCTTCCACACAATAAAAAAAATTGGTTGGTAGATAAATGGGTATCCTGGGTAGCCTAGTGGCTGCAAAATGACCAAAAGGCACAAGTCGAAGTCTTTATTTATCTTTTAGCTTTAACGAGTAACTTTAATTTATTTTTAATTAATGAGTAATCGCAAATCACGCTTTTAATTTTCAAACTTTCGAAAACTGAAAATAATCCAACTTTAAAATTAATATTGTTCTTAAAATGGGAACCACGAACCTAAAAAATGTATCTAGAGAGGGGGGGGGACGATGACAAAGTAACGATTAGGATTGGAAATATACTAAAATTCGATAACCTTGAATCCGCGTCAAGAGGTGTCGAAAGCCTCGACTGGGCCGTCACGGATATGAACGTTATATATATATATAGTGTGGAGCAGAAGTCGGGCACCATAGGGTAAATACCAGTCAGTATGCGAAATGATGACTAAGTTGAAAACAATTTTTGAATCTCTGTCCATGCGATGTCTGAATCCGTTAGCACGCTAACGCTGATCATGGAACAGTAAAACCTAATTTTTTTTCTTTCAACTCATCTGTCTCCGAATTATTCATCTTAGACAACAAAAAACAGTAATTAACAATGAACAATCATCATATGTACGGTACAGCAAATCGGAAAGTTTTTTCAAATTAATAATCACCAGTTCGAATGTTGAATGTAATTTGTTCTATGGTGCGCGATTTTTGCGCCACCCTATATACAGGGTGAGTCAAAAGTCTCCATACATAGGCAAAATGGTCATGATAAATAAATGATTATTTATTTTTTATTTTTTTGCAGGTGATGTGCTGAGATGCCTTTGTATGTGCATTCAGTGTAATGGTGCCCACATAGAGCATATTTTGTGACTTACAAGTAATTGAATAACAGTGACCACTTTGCCTATGTATGGAGACTTTTGACTCACCCTGTGTGTGTGTGTGTGTGTGTGTGTGTGTGTGTGTGTGTGTGTGTGTGTATATATACAGGCCCGGATTTAGCTATAGGCGAACTAGGCGATGCCTAGGGCCTCGCGCCAAAGGGGGCCTCGCTCAAGCCGTTTTGCGCGTTCTGTTCAAGTGATATTTGATATTAATGATTTAGAACTTTATGAAGAACTTAAAGTACTTTGCAGGTTTATACCTGAGAAAACAGATCTCGGAAATGCCCTTGTTTATATAGTGCAAAAACAACTAAGTTACTGTTGCTTCGGCTGAAAGAAGTTTCTCGCGTCTCAAACTTATTAAAACATATTTGCGTTCCACCATGTCTCAAACGAGATTGCAATCATTAGCTATGTTATCAATAGAAAACGATATAACAAATTCATTAGATTATTCTCAATTAATTGAAGAGTTTAGCTCGAAGAAAAGTAGAAAAGCATTGCTGTAATAGTGTAATATTCAAGGAGCATCTGAACCAAATATTAAAGCATTAATATTTAGCCTGATAAGTCGATCGCTCACTATTATAAAAAATGAAATGTCAACATCTCTTATACATCACATATGAAAAACGTTTGTATACTATGGAAAGTCATTACCTATAATATTATATAAATCTTAGAAATCATTGTTTTATATTTTCCATACAAATCTTGATTCATATTATAATTTATATTTATTTGTATGGTTTATTTATATTTCTTATACAATTTCCATGCGTGATTATTTTGGTTTGGTTTAATTTTTAAGTGTTGGCATAGTTCTGTCTATGCGGGATTCTAATATTGCTGGTATAGTACCGATAATTAAGTCCATATTTTCATATATATAGGCCTAGGGCCTCGCAACTTCTAAATCCGGCCCTGTATATATATATATATATATATATATATATATATATAACCGACATGCAAATATATCAGATCCAAAGAATCCAGTCAATTTCATTACGGTATCCATCAATACCAGTACCTTGCCAACCAAAAATAAGTCACGGTCCATATCAATTGCGGACCAAGTCACAATTTACAACCATATACATTACAATATATACACTTTTTCCTCTTAAGTATGTATATTGTAATGTACTGTATATGGTTGTAAATTGTGACTTGGTCCGCAATTGATATGGACCGTGACTATTTTTGGTTGGCAAGGTACTGGTATTGATGGATACTGTAATGAAATTGACTGGATTCTTTGGATCTGATATATTTGCATGTCGGTTATAAATAGATATAGAGTGTAACATATTTGTGGATAGTAGTCTATCATGACTTGATCCTCTGGATCCAGAGATTCTATCTAGTTTTAAATTGATAATTATTTAGTTTTGTAAAAATTGGTTGTTGCCAATGTACAGACAGTTTTTACATAGTGGAGCCACCTCGATGGGCCGAAGTGGCCCCTAGTGTGCCCACTATAAAAATTTCATATGTTCTTATGTTCTTCGTAGTAGGGCAGCTAAACAAGTTGAAGTGGACAATCCGGACAAAAGCACCAAACTTTCCCTACTTGTATATTTTGGACCAACAATTAAAAATATCCCCGGAACCACCTTCAGAGACCATTACTTGGCCGCCATATTGGATTTCAAGATGGCCGCCATAGACAAAATGGAATTTCTGATATAAGTTTCAATAGAGAATTCCCTTGGCATGTTTGGCATCAAACTATATGTTTTTTGGCATGATCAGATCAATAAAACAACTTTTAAGCTGATCAGAAGTATGTTTACTGCAGAAATCACACTTCGTACAACATATACAGTGAAAATCGTGAATATTTTAACACAAAAACCATGTTTAAGAAAAAATCAACGAAACTATAACAATTGAAGATTTCACCCACCAAAAAGTAGACCTTTAGCTCTATAACTGAATGTGGGAGAGGAAAATTGGCAAAATATGTGCATTTTAAAAAATGAAATTCTACAAAGGTCAAAATGCTACCCTTTCATATTTGCACAATTTTCATGCATTATTCGTGGTTCTATAGAAAACTTGTATTAACAACATTTGTAGAGTAAGGGCAGGGCTATTAAATGGGCACCATAAAATGGAAATATCTTGGCATTTAGCATTGCAATGCCTACTGTCCCAACTCACCCCCCCGTCCCGAACTGTCCCAACTCACCCCGCTCGACGCTATATGTTAAACTGCACAGTTGCAGCTACACAGTTCTGTACACTTCCACCTGGCCTTCTTGCAAGCACACCTGGTGCCACATCCACTCTTGCTCTTGCAGGCGCATTTGACCAATTCGCTGCAAGCTTTAGATGCTACTGGTCTTGTGGTCCAAACTGGTGTCCATGACTGGGACTCTTCGCTAAAGGTCCATCCCCATCCTTCAGGAGTTGGAAGATTCTGTTCACTTCTCTCACAGGTCGACCATATTCCTCCCTGGTATGTGACCCTCCTGGTGTGTTGGAGAAGAGCATCCTGAGTTGGTGGGATAGTCTCCATAGCTTTTCCCTTCTGACAGAACATGACCTTTCTTGCCTCATCTACACGTTCAATGTCACTGGTGTTGTCATAGAGGACAACTGTGTACCGTTCAAGAAGCTTGAAGTGGGGAGTTTCGGCGTCAACATCTGCAAATGGATTTCGTGCCATGAATGTGAATGCTTGTGTTACCTCAGGGTAATGCTGCCATGCTGCCCATGCTGTATTCTTGCCCCTTCCGTAAAAGGATGATGTTGTATCACATCCCGTGAAGCAGTGAAACAGTGGTAGGGATGTGCATCTCTCTTCACCCAGAGGGGCACAGATTGTGTTAATATGATGGTAAGTGAAGTTTTTCCCAGTGCCAAAACCAACCCAAATATTTACTTCAGATCTTATGGACGTCAAGTGATGGAATTTTCCTATTAGAATGACAATAACATCCATGTCTACAGTTCTGATCATGCAGTTAATGTGCCCTTCCTTTATTGCATCTTGAAGATGAATGAACAGTCTAGTGTCTGCCTCCTCATGGTCGCATCTTGGCATTGTGCGGTCGGCCCCATTGATGATGACTTCAGGTCCTGATGTAATAACAACTTCTTTGTTGTTAGGAACTTCCATTGCAGCAACCTTGTCTGATAGGAAAGCGAACAGTTCTTGCTTGTTTCTAGTCTCGAAGGAAGTCATGCCAATTTAGGGGTAATTTGGTTTTTCCTTCAACCTTTCTTCTGATTCCTTTTCCCCGTTTTTCTCTGGTAGTCTCTTTTAAGGTGCTTGCAGTGTAGGTATCCCATACGATGTCAATTCGCTGGCAAGTTTCTAACTGTTTGATGAGATAAGGGACGAATACACGATCTGCAATGGTGGTTCTCTTTCCAAAGAATGGCGAACCTTAGATGATGATGTATGCTTGTTCCTAAAATTAAAAAGGATAAGTTGCGAGACAGTGAGAGTTGCAGGGGTCTTCTGGTGTTTGGTCCTTCACGTCAGCACCATTTGTGATCATAGATATAAGGGTTTTCAAGGTTGTAGGTACCGATTCCTGTTGACAACCAGATGGAAAGGCACCTGCAAACTTGAATCCAGTAAAGTTGACGATTTCCTTGCGTATGATTCTAGCAGCTTTTGCAAGAATCATAGTATCTCCTTCAAAATTCTGTCTATTTGTCTCTCTGAGCATTTCCTGAATTCCCTGCTGAAAAACTAAGATTTTGTTCTGCCATCACTCACTTCCTGGGCATATGGGAAATACTTCCAAAATCTTCTCTCTGAATCGTCCTCTGTTCATTTCCTTATTAATACCTAAGTCCCGAAGTCTTTTTTGATACAGATCAAATAGCACAGAAAACTTCATTTGAAAGATTCCTTCTTCCACGCAATTTTCTACATGATTAACGACCTCAACTATTGCCTTTGCTTTCATCAAGTTTTCTTCATAGCCTTCTTCCTTGCTCTGTTTTTGTCTCAAAAGTGAGCGGTAACGGTTCCGATAAAATGTCAAGCATTGCAGATGATACTTGGCTTCAATGGCCATGAGATCACCACCTCCTATTCTAGACATTAGTTCTGTGTCACTGAGTTCTGTAGCCATCATTCGTAATTGACGTCAGCGCCAAATGTACTGAATTCGTGAAGATGCCCATGTGTTTGTTGACAAAACACACAAGTTGCTTTGTTCCATAGGATGCCGCTGAACCCGCTTCCCCGTAGATGAACTGGTTTCACCTTCATCCGCCCTCTCTCTCTTTTTTGTAGCCCTTTCAAGCTTTTCTTTACTAAATTTAACATGGCATGGACTTGTGCCACACAGCTTTATTCTGACCAGATCTTCAACAGTCACCTCTTCATTGAAAAGAAGAGGAACTGGTAGTCTTCCAAGATTCTTGAATGCGTTGACATTCTCCATAAATGTTGCATATGCTTCAGTTTTTTTACCACTCACAGCATTGAGTGGACATTTAAGAGTCTCACCTTTGCTCTCTGACAAACCATGCATTTGCTCCAATCCATGTTCACAAATCACCTGCAAAACAGAAAAGCACTATTATATAGTTATATTATTAAATATTTTACATTGAATAAACATTTAAGGGTAATTCTGATTATTTTTTAGCAACCCTGGCATCGAAATATGTAGGTTCAGGACTATTTATTTACAATTACTCCTCACAATAGTTTGTTGATTTCTAGCTGGCAGCCAAGATAGGGTTGTGCGTCTTGGTTCCGGGAAAAATTGGTAGCTAAGGTCCTGAACAACATTTGAGCCAAGTTGGTGCTTTTGTCCAGAATGTCCACTTACTTCAAAAATCAGGTCTAAGCTACTGCACTAGAACCCACGTAAAAATGTAGGTCCCCTCCGCCACCACGGAGGACTATATATATATATATATATCTATATATATATATATATATATATATAATACACACTGTATGTATCAGACATGGGGTCAATTACTGGGTTTATATTACTATTACTTTTGATTCCTTCTATTACTATAATTTTTATCTATTGCTATTAATATTACTTTTGGATGTGGGGTACTTTACTCATTTGAAAAGGATCTTTATGTCTATTTAAATGCAATTAGAAGCAGTGTGTTAACAAACAAACAAAAATTTATTTCAGATTCAACAGGTACAAACATTATAGAAGAGGTCCATAGAAGATTAAGAGAGAGTTGTCTGGAGCAGTGACTAAGTAGGCCAGTGAATCACCGTGTATAATGAACATACAAATACAATGATCCAACCATGAGGTGGTGTGCCAACTGTCACTAACGTAAGTAAAGCTATCACCAGGAAGACTACGTATGGATGAAAGGGTCAAGTTATTATCTTCGCAGGCGGCTTTTAAGTGGTTGCTAAACAAAGAAATATCATTAAGCGCATTAGCATTAGTCACCAATAATAACTACGCATGTCGTATTCAACTCAATAATATTGCTGACCTGCTCCAATTTAACGAGGTAATCATCTTCATTATCAACTGCCTGAAAAGGCATATAGATACGCAGAATTACAAATTTTTTGTCTACACAAATTTCTATTCCAGTTAGCCAATTCAAATCAAGTTTTAATTCACTAATATATTTCCCATACCCCAACCTCCATAAAATAGCTACCCTACCAGGTGGGTGGTCTGCAAGGAGACCATTTTGTTTATCTCTAACAGCTTATCAATTATGATCCGCCTGTGTTTGCTGTTATTGCCTTAACATAGGCTTCTACAGTTATGAGAGATTACCTTGAATGTTGCAATTAGGAAGATGCAGGAGTTCTGCCAGCCATCTCTACATGTTGAATTCCACTTATACCAGGCACAGCAGTTACAGCATTAGACCCAGCTGGATTTTCCTCCACAGGACGACGCATGATGTCTCTATAATTACCCTCTCCAGCACTTGCGAGAGGGGCTGCGCTTTTCTTCCCTTCTTCTCATAGAACCGCCGTACATATACCCGTTCCGGCCATACTGCTAGCTCCATAAATACCCCTGGATCATCACAGACTGCTGTAACTTGAAAGGAACTGTACATAGTCCATCTAGAGTTAATTTTCCTACATGTAACCTGAAGGCTCACTTTATTTTCCACAAATGCCTGCAGCTCCTCGACCGTAAGACCAGGTCGAAATCTCGAGACGAAAATGTTTGCAGTCTTCGTTGGTACAGCCATCATACGATCTGTTTTGGCAGCCCCTATGATGCCCCGCCATTCTCTACCAGCCTTCTTTGCCAAAGACTGACTCTCCCTAGCCGATGCATGAGAGGGACCAGACCCCCTTGAGGGAACACCACCATTACTACTGCAATGGTTGCAGTTCTCGGAGGGGTCGCTCGCTTCCAGCCCCTCCTTACCACCATTGCCCAAGATGCCTCCTCATCATGACCCCCGACTGCATTCCCAGCATCCCGATTCACCAAGGCCCGTTGGGGGGTAGCCTGTGTGAGATGGTACTGAACTAGCGATGTAGCAGTGTCTGAATTCAGGGATCCAGGATAAGACTTGAGTAGCAGAGGGCTCTGTATTCACGGATCCAGAATGAGGCGGCTGAGAGGCAGAAGGATCTGCACTCACGGATCCAGAATGAGGCGGCTGAGAGGCAGAAGGATCTGCACTCACGGATCCAGAATGAGGCGGCTGAGAGGCAGAAGGATCTGCACTCACGGATCCAGAATGAGGCGGCTGAGAGGCAGAAGGATCTGCACTCACGGATCCAGAATGAGGCGGCTGAGAGGCAGAAGGATCTGCACTCACGGATCCAGAATGAGGCGGCTGAGAGGCAGAAGGATCTGCACTCACGGATCCAGAATGAGGCGGCTGAGAGGCAGAAGGATCTGCACTCACGGATCCAGAATGAGGCGGCTGAGAGGCAGAAGGATCTGCACTCACGGATCCAGAATGAGGCGGCTGAGAGGCAGAAGGATCTGCACTCACGGATCCAGAATGAGGCGGCTGAGAGGCAGAAGGATCTGCACTCACGGATCCAGAATGAGGCGGCTGAGAGGCAGAAGGATCTGCACTCACGGATCCAGAATGAGGCGGCTGAGAGGCAGAAGGATCTGCACTCACGGATCCAGAATGAGGCGGCTGAGAGGCAGAAGGATCTGCACTCACGGATCCAGAATGAGGCGGCTGAGAGGCAGAAGGATCTGCACTCACGGATCCAGAATGAGGCGGCTGAGAGGCAGAAGGATCTGCACTCACGGATCCAGAATGAGGCGGCTGAGAGGCAGAAGGATCTGCACTCACGGATCCAGAATGAGGCGGCTGAGAGGCAGAAGGATCTGCACTCACGGATCCAGAATGAGGCGGCTGAGAGGCAGAAGGATCTGCACTCACGGATCCAGAATGAGGCGGCTGAGAGGCAGAAGGATCTGCACTCACGGATCCAGAATGAGGCGGCTGAGAGGCAGAAGGATCTGCACTCACGGATCCAGAATGAGGCGGCTGAGAGGCAGAAGGATCTGCACTCACGGATCCAGAATGAGGCGGCTGAGAGGCAGAAGGATCTGCACTCACGGATCCAGAATGAGGCGGCTGAGAGGCAGAAGGATCTGCACTCACGGATCCAGAATGAGGCGGCTGAGAGGCAGAAGGATCTGCACTCACGGATCCAGAATGAGGCGGCTGAGAGGCAGAAGGATCTGCACTCACGGATCCAGAATGAGGCGGCTGAGAGGCAGAAGGATCTGCACTCACGGATCCAGAATGAGGCGGCTGAGAGGCAGAAGGATCTGCACTCACGGATCCAGAATGCGGCGGCTGAGAGGCAGAAGGATCTGCACTCACGGTCTTGATAAATTTTACTTTATTGAAGGAAAAATTTGCCACAATATTGGTTCACATACATGCTTATTTTAGTTTAGAGTAGATTTAGTTCATTTTTCACACAATATGTCCATTGCCACTGTAATAGAAAAATAATAGACTATTATTTATTACTAAGTATTACTGTTACAGCCAAAAAGTTATGATCTATTACTATTACTTGAAAAATCATGTAATAGTCTATTACTATTATCCCATGTCTGATATATATATATATATATATAAATATATATTATATATATATATATATATATATATATTAGGGTGTCCCATAAGTCCGGCATCACAGCAGAAATTCATATTTTTCTATTTCTACAAACCATAATTCATATTTTTCTCTTTCTACAGGCCATAATGTCTGTGAGCAAGGAAGAACGAATCCAGATAATTCTACTCATAGGAAATCGGAGTCAAAGAGAGTGCAACAAGTCTGCTAACACAACTCTGTTATTGGCTCGCGGTCTGGATGCAGTCTGTTAAATTCAGCAGCGGCCTCTCTTTGACTCCGATTTCCTACGAGTAAAATTATCTGGATTCGTTCTTCCTTGCTCACAGACATTATGGCCTGTAGAAAGAGAAAAATATGAATTATGGTTTGTAGAAATAGAAAAATATGAATTTCTCCTATGATGCCGGACTTATGGGACACCCTGTGTGTGTGTGTGTGTGTGTGTGTGTGTGTGTGTGTGTATTATATACACACACACAGGGTGTCCCATAAGTCCGGCATCATAGGAGAAATTCATATTTTTCTATTTCTACAAACCATAATTCATATTTTTCAAAAGTCAGGTTACATAGGGCTCTTCTGTTTCTTTGCAGGTAAATGAGTTATGAGATGTTATCGAAGGAGTGCATTGATGTGATATTTCTAGCTGGCTGCACAAGTGCATTGCCGTTAACGGTGGCCATATTGAACAGGTGATGTGACTATTCCCTTGTATCATTACATAATACAGTATATCCCTATGTAACCTGACTTTTGAATCACCCTGTGTATATATATATATATAATATATATCATGCTATTTCAATTTTATTTTCTACAAGCCATAGATGATGGATGTACAAAAACGTGTGATGGTAGTAACACTACGTATCCAAGGGAAGAAGTACAAAGAAATTCGAGAAAAATTCGAAAGAAAATTTCACAAACAAGGACCTACAGACACAGCAACTTGCCAGCTGGTTAATAAATTAAAAAGAACAGGATCTCTTCATGATGAGGCAAGATCTGGACGTTCAGGTACCTCTCAAGAAAATGTCAAATTGGTAAGAGATGCCTTTGAAACAAATCCTAGAATGTCAACTCGCACAGCATCACGTAGAAAAGTTACCATATTCAAGTGCTACATGAGTTACACGAAGAGGACTATCCAAGACGAGCCGCCATGTGCACAGAGTTGATTGAAAAAATTCATACCGAAAACTTTTTAAACCACATACATTCTCTTCAGCGGAGCCAACATTCCACGCATGCGGAAAGGTTAATCGACATAATTGCCAGATATATCTGGGCTAGTGAAAAACCAACCGAGTTCTACGAATGAGAGAGAGAGAGAGAGAGATATTCTCCTAAAGTTAATGTCTGGTTGGGTATGACAAGATCGAAGATTTACGGAGCATTTTTCTTTGCAGAAGCTACGGTAACAGGGCCAATTTATTTTGACGTATTTCAGCAGTTTCTTGAACGCCAGCTTCGTTCAGATAGCATTCTCGACACTTGTCTTTCAACGAGATGAAGCTCCATGTCACTATGCAAACATCGTTCGAGTGTACCTTGATTAGCTCTTACCAAATCGTTGGATTGGAAGTGGTGGAAGCAGTTTCTGGGCAGCACGATTTCTGGATTTAACATCATTAGGCTTCTTTATGTGGGGCTTTATAAAATCTGAGGTTTACAAAACAAGAGTTACAGACCCGCAGGATCCGCGAACCCGCATTGTCGCGGCAGTCGCTAAAATAACCCCGGAGATGCTTGAGAATATGTTCCGCAATGCAGTGGACAGATTTGAGATTTGCAGACACTGATGGTGCTCACATCGAATCTTAGACCTAAGCTCGAGAATATACATCTAATTTTGTAACTACATTTTTATCATAAAATACTATTATTTCAGCAAAATAGATAGGGACTTTTGGACCACCCTGTATATAAAATTTGCCCCCACCACCTCTTGGGTAGACGAGAGCGGTAGCAACTACACTACGACGGGATAAAAGTTAATACAAGCGGTCATGCATTTAAATAGCTGAGAAATCTGACTCACTTTTTTTTTTTTTTTTCTTTCTTTAATTTATCGCCGATTCGTACCGAGTGAAAGTGGTACATATCTCGGCGAGGCAGTGGATGGGTGGTGTTACTGAGTTGGAGATGGTAGACTAGGGGGCGGTGTAAGGTTCAGTTGCTGGATAGTGGGTAGGAGGGGTATGGTCTTACACACGATGAAGCAGATGGGAATAAGTGAAGAAAAGGAAAACCACTTCCGCTGAAAAATGGAGGCCTTCGGCGAGTATGAATTGTACACACACACACACACTTGGGTATGGGAATTTTGGTCAAGAGAGGGGAACACCCGCGACGAAGAGCGGACGGACGGGTTTGGGCATTCGACCAGATGTACGACAGTGATAGGGATATCGCGGGTAGGGCAGAGTGGGGCTGCTGCTGCTGGCGATTTAGCCATAAGGTGACTATGAGTAATGCGTGTGTCCTAGGCGGAGACGAGCTAGAATCACTTCTTTATGGCGGGACTGGTGGAATGAGGAGGCCCAGTATCCTAATTGCGGTTTGATCTTGTGGAGTTTGTTTTGTGAGGCCTGGTGCCACTCCCGTTGCCAGATGGAGCGGAAGTGGGAGCGGAGAGTCGGGAAGAAGTCAGAGAAAGTGAGGGGCCGGGAGGAGGAGGCCGGCAGTAAGCAGGCCGTCTTTGCCGTCTTTGCCGTCTTTGCCTCCTCATTACCCTGGCTGCTGACACGTGCCGGGACCCAGCAGAAGGCGATTGTCTTGTGTCGGAAGGCTGTTAAAAAATGGAAGGTTTGCTGGATGGTACAGACGAGCGGGTGAAGGGGTTAAATCTCTCTAGGGAGAAAAGTGCGCTTTGGGAATCTGAATAAATGACGAAGGAGCTGGCAGAGTGGGTGCGCACAATGTCGAGGGCCTCCATAATCGCGAAGAGTTCTACCGAGAAAACGGAGGTCTCGCGGGGCAGGCTGACGCCTCGAGAAAACGGCTGGGCCAGTATCACCGCTGAGGCGGCCGTACCAGTCTTCGAGCGAAACCATCTGTATAAATGGGGACTGTGTCCGGGTGTTGAGTTGCGTGTTCTGGGAAGAGACCTGTATACCGTAGCGCTCGTGGTAGTCTTCGGTAGGGCACACAGGTCCCTGCAAAACTTGATAGTGGTGAGGAGCCAGGGGGGGGGGGGTAGATGTTGTATGAAATGGGGATAACTGAGGGGGCGGGCATGTTGGAAAGGTCAAGGAAAGAGCGGACCGCTTCACTGAAGTGCCAGCTCCGTCCCTGGGGTGGGAGTTCTGAAATCGCCGCGCATAGGAGCGAAGAGGGTAGTCTCTGTGCACAGAGGTATGTCCTCATGAGGGGGCAGACCCCGTCGGAGGGCGAGAGGGAGGTAATTGCAATCCACTTAAATACTGGAGGCTGGGGAAGAGCGGAAAGCACCGGTGGCGAGGCGAAGGCCGGGTCCAAGATACGGAGGCAGGCGTTGGAGGCTGAACCGTATGCTACACTGCTATAGTCCAGCTTCGACTGGACCATGGAAGTGTAAAGGCGAAGAAGAGAGCGTCGTCTGCGCCCTATGTGGTGTGGGAGAGGTGATCTAGGAGAGCGAGTGGACGTTGGAGAGATTGCTTCAGGTGTTTGAGATGGGGAACCTAGTTGAGCAGTCGGTCTAGAGCAGTGGTTCTTAACCGGGGGGGCGCGCCCCCCTAGAAACAGGAATTTCTCTAATTGTATTTGTTATTCTCTTAACGAGAGCATGGGCTAATATTGAGAAGTTATTGAGAATGTTATTTTGATTGAAGGGGGGCGTGGAGGGAAGGACCAATTCCTAGAGGGGGCATGGTAGTAAAAAGGTTAAGAACCACTGGTCTAGAGTCATGCCCAGAAATCGCGTGGAGGGTACCACCTCGAGAGGATTGCCGTATAATGTGACAGAGGGAACAGGAAGGGTTGCGGTTCTTCTTTTGCTGAAGAGCATACACTTAGACTTGGGGGTGGAGAGGCGGAACCCCACCGACGACGCCCACCTTTCCACCCGGTAGATGGCGAGTTGAATTTGCCGTTGAACGACGGACGGCTCCCGCCCTGCGAAGTAGATCGCAAGGTCATCCGCGTAGATGGAAGAACGGATAGTGGGTGGAAGGCATTTTAAGACTGTTCTTGACAATGGAAAAGCATAGAACACTGAGAATGCTTCCCTGTGGGGCCCCGTCCTCCTGCACGAAGGTGTCTGAGAGGATTGAGCCCACCCTAACTTTAAAGGTTCGGGAGGACAGGAAGCCCCTGATGAGGGTCGGCATGGCTCCGACGAGACCTAGATGTTGGAGCTGACTAAGGATTATTGTCCGACGGGTGGTGTCGTAGGCCTTCTGGATGTAAAAAAAAAATTGATAGTAGGAACTGTCCACTGTAGAAGGCATTCTGTATGTCTCGGCTGAGGAGCAGGAGGGGATCAGTGGTGGAGCGAAATTGTCTGAAGCCGGACTGGGTAGCCGGGAAGGAATTACTATTTTCCAGGAAGAACGATAGTCGCGTAGCGACCATTTTTTCCGAAGATTTTGCAGGCGCAACACGTAAGAGCGATTGGTCTGTAGTTTGTGGGGTCGAGGGAATCTTTGCCGGGTTTGGGGATAGGGATTACGTAGGCCTCCCTCCACCGGGAGGGGAAGGCACCTTCTAGTCATATGCGGTTGTATAGGTCTAGTAGGAAAATTTGTAAGGTAGGGTGGATGTGCTGGATCATGCTGTAGGGGATACCGTCCAGGCCAGGACAAGGGGATCGTCGAGAGGCCAATGCCGCCTGTAGTTCACGCATGGTGAACAGCCGGTTGTAGGTGCTGTATATGGACGGGTGAAGAGGAGCTATTGTTCGGGGCGGATACGAGGGAACTAACTGCGGAGGAAGAAACGGTGGCGAAGGTAGAAGCTAGGTGGTTTGCCACCGATTTGGGCTCGTATAGGAGTCTGTCATTAGTCCGGAGACCGGGGGTCGGTTAGGGGACATGTCGCCTCTTGACACCCCGTACCTTCTTCCAGATGGTAGCCGAAGGTGTGGTGGTGACGCCAGATACAAAGGCATGCCAAGAAGGTCGGCGCGCTGTCTTCATTGTACGGCGGGCGATGGCTCTGGCTCGCTACATCTCCGTGCGATGGATGGGAAGTCGCGTGCGGTAAAAGCGTCGAGTAGCCTTCTTGGCGCGTACGGCCTCCGTGCACTTTGGGGTCCACCAAGGTACCCGTCGGGTACGGGGGTAGGTGGAGGATCGTGGGATGCTAGTGCACGCAGCCGCTACAACGATTGACTCGAAGTATGCAATGCACTCGTCGGAGGATGGGAAGTGGGCAGTTGTTAGGGTTGTATAAGTATCGTCGTGAAAGCAAGACCAATTAGCTTTGGCAGTAATCCATTTTTTCGGTACCCGAACGGTCTGGTCGGGTCAATTGAGCGTGAGTTGAATAGGGAAATGGTCACTTCCATAGTCCTCTTGGAGGACTTGCCATGTGAAATCTAGGAGGGCATCGGTCGACACGAAGGACAGGTCTATACAGGATGGAGTGCAGGTGCTAGCATGGTAGAATGTAGGAGAGCTCGGTCATGATATTAATCAGGGTCGGGGCCATCTGGGTGGAGTGCGTGTCTCCCCACAAGGGGTGGCGACGATTGAAATCGCCCAGTAATAAAAAGGGCCTGGGGAGTTGTTGTACCACCTCCACCAGGTTATCGTGGGAGACTTGAGTGTGGGGAGGGAGGTATATTGAACATACGGTGTACTGTCTATCCAGGGAAAGCCGGGTAGCAATCACCTGTAACGGGGATCGGATAGGGAGATTGTGGAAGGGGACTGCGTGGTGTATGAAAATGGCAGCCTCCCTTCGAGTGCAGGTAGGAGACGGGGTGGTGATGCAGGAACATCCAGTAGAGCAGGGCATGGGCCTGGTCCCCAGGATGAGCTCCTGGAGACAGACATATACCGGACGGGAAGTAGCAATCGAGGAATTAAGGCCTTCGTAATTCGCGAGTACTCCTCTGCAGTTCCAATGTACTATTGTAGTTTTCGGGGATCTATTATTTGATGATGGGGGATGGGTAAAGATGTAGGGTCTAGGAGGTTGGAGTGTGAAGGGAGATCTGGGTTTCGCGAAGGCGAAGGATGGGTCAGGAGTATGGCTGGCTATCTGCCGTTCACCAGAGAAGGAATCGGTCGGCCAGTCGATCTCCGCGGAGATTGCGGGGTCGAGTCGGCCGAGCGACACCGGAGGCGTGGATCACGGCAGCTAGGAGAACGTCGTGGCTCAGAGGGTGAGAAGTTTCTTGGGGGGCTTCTGTGTTCGGGCCAGAAGGGGACGCTTTATTTCCAAAAGTGGCACCTCCCCGCCTGTGTGGGGTTTCACGGCGGACCCTGGGTGGCGATAGGGGGTACTAGAAGGACCGGGCAGGTGGGAGAGAGGACGTGCTCAGGGTGGCTAACAGGGAGGGGGCAGGTACTGTGGGAGTGGAAGGAGATGAACCAGTGTGTTCTCGTGGAGGGGTGGAAAAAAATGGCACCAGGAGGCAAGGGCAGATCCATAACATTCACGGGCGCGGCCGAACTCCCCTCATCCACACCGTGTAGCTGCGCCAGAGCCGCATCCACTGGATCCTCGGGGGAGAGGATGTTGTCCAGATTGGATCTCGTCGTGGGTGGGTGGGTCATATAATTCGGCAACTACTGTCAGAATCTGTGGGGATAAATTGGTGGGACTTCTGCGGTGGGGTGGTATGGTCCTCGTAGACGAAGTGGGTGGTGTGAGGGTCCGAGCTGTCTTCTTAAGTCTAGGGGAAGAGGGAGACACATTGTGAAGGGCCGGAGGGTCTGGGCGACTAACTCTGGCGTCTCCGCCTCGTCGGCTTGCTTCGGGCGGTAGGTTCGGGTGTGTGCAGAGTGCTGGGGGGTCAGGGTTCGAGGTGGGTGGGGCCTGGGTGTCCTGGTCCCAGACTCCTGGGGAATCTGTGGCAGGTGAGGCGTGAAGAGAAGGGATGGTGGGGGGACAGGAGGTCGTCAGTTCCTGCAAGGACTCCCTTCGGGAGGGATGGGCAGCAGTGGTTGAGGGGGTTTTGAGCAGCAGGCCAGGGCGGCGTGCCAGAGAGAACAGAGCCGAGGGCAGCGGCGTAAGATACGCCCGGCCTCACCTCCCGATTCCGCACTGTCTCATGCCTCTCGGAGGCTAAGGAAATCCGCTACCTGCAGGCCTCGGACCTCCTTTCTCGAACCTGAAGAACAGGCATTCGCGGGATGAAGAGGGGTGTGCGCCTTCACAATTGGAGCATTTGGGTGTGTTTGGGCATTGGTCTCAGTGAGCGATTTGTCCGCAACGAACACACAGTTGGTGCTGCTGCCGGCAAGCTGAGCTAACGTGTCCAAACTTGTTGCATTTAAAGCAACGGGTCGGGTCTGGAATGTATGGGCGGACAGAAAATTCGCATGACGTGCGGTCTCCCATACCCCATACAATACGGTCAGGAGGGACTAAGGTATTGAAGATAAGAAGTAGACACGGGGTGGGGGAAGGGGTTACCTCCCTGTCGGGATGTGAAACAATGGATCTTGGTGAAACCCTGGGGTGCGAGGTCCTCCAGGAGCTCGTTCACCGTGATTGACAATAGGCGGGTGGCGTAAATAGTGCCCTGACTCTGGTTCAGGCGAGGGTGTAGGGAAACGGACACCGAGCATCCAAGGACCTGAGCGTGATTTTATGAGGAGGGAGCCACCCCTCTGCGGTCGTACATCATAGCGGCTGGAGTTGCTGCGGGCTCGGATCGCCTGAAACGTTCGTTCAGAGTTGGTCGGAAGGGATCCAGAGGTAGACCGGATCAGTAGGAATTTGTGGATACTTGGAAGGGATAGGGAGGCTGTACAATCGAAGTGGACTGGGATATCCAACGGTCGATAGGATGGTCGTGAATGCCGACTTCCCCGTCCGCCGCGGGGCTCTCTCCGTGGGGAGGCGGGCCGAAGGCGGGTGAGGGGGGCATACGGGGAGAGGAAGAAGCCGGATTTTGGAGGCAAGTCTTGGGTGGAACTTGATTTGCCCGAAGGCGGCTGAGGTGAGCTGGGGCGAGACCCCTGCTCCAAAGGGTGTACGTCCAAGGGCATATTCAAGGTATAGGCTGGGGTCGGCAACGGTAAAGGAGAGTGCAAGTATTCCGTTACCAGAGGGGGATCAACCCCATCAGGATGAGGTCTTCCTGTGGTAGAGGACTCGAGGGCCTGGTTGCCCACCACCCGAGTGTTGAGAGTAGTAGTAGTCCGAGTATTAGAAGCAGAAGAAGAAGAAGCCAGAGCAAACAAAAAGAAGCTTCATCCCCCACGCGCATCCATCCACCACCGACTCCAACAAGGGAAAGGCGAATCGTGGGCACACTCGGTTCCACCACCAATAGATGTCACGCAGGGGAGATACACCCATTCCCAGTCCCCGTGCCTAAAAGGCGGCCACTCTCATCCAACGCGCGGTGAAAGATGGCAGAGACAGGGCTTGGGTTTGGTTTAAGAACGACAAGGGTGAAGGACAACCACCTCCCTCAGCCAATGTCCAAGGAAAGAGTCGAGTCAAGTCAAGGGTCCAAACCAAAGCCAAATGCAGGAAAAAAAAAAGCCAGAAAGAGTTGAGGAAAGGAGAAAGAAATATAAGTAGGAGAGTAAGAGATCAGCCGGGTCCACTGGTCCACGAGGGCAGAGAAAGCCCTTACATCGAAGGAAGATACTTGTAATTGTGTATTACGCATGTCCTCCGTGGTGGCGGAGGAGACCTACAATTTTACGTGAGTTCCGAACCACAAAAACCTTAATTTTATTACCTTAAACTATACCCAATCTATCAACATATGCGTCTAATCGATTTTTAAACATATTTATTGACGTGCTACTATTTACTATTCTATGCGTAAAAAAGTTTTTGGCAACTGCTGTCTCGAACCTTCTACTTGTCAGCTTATACCGGTTTTTTCTAGTTCTACTATATTGTGCTACTTCGAAAAAGCTCTCTATTTACGCTATCGAACCCACTCATAATTTTAAAAACCTGGATTAGATCACCCCTTAGCCTCCTAGTCTCCAGTGTAGTCACTTTTAACTCCTTAAACCTATCCCCGTACGACTTCAACCTAAGCGACGGAATCATCTTAGATGATCGTCTTTGAACTCTTTCAATTTTGTCTATATCTTTGCGCATATGCGGATTCCAAAATTGGATCGCGTACTCCAAATGGGGTCTAACATGATTTATGAAGAGGAACAATAATATCGCGCGATTTGTACTCAAAATTCGTAGTTATAAAACCTAGCACTTTGTTCGCTTTATTGACCGCTGCTGTACTTTGTTTCGCCACTTTTAAATCACCAGTAGCTATAACTCCTAAATCTTTTTCCTGTTCTACGCTTGCCAACTCCTTACGCGAACCTACATGTAAAATTTTGCACTTATCGACGTTAAATCTCATTTGCATGTGACCGACCAATCAAAGATTTTATTCAAATCTTCCTGGATTTTATCTCTATCTTCATCATTAATCGCCCTACCGCCCAACTTCGTGTCATCCACAAACTTTGAAACTGTACAGTACTGACTAGGCCGACATCAAAATCGTTAATACAACGACCACCCTGTTTCCTACCTCGCAACCACTCTTCTATCCAATTTATTACTACACCCTGATCGCATAAGCCTTAGTTTTTTCAATGAGTCTTTTGTGCGTACGGTGTCAAACGCTTTTTGAAAATCTAAATACACTACATCAACCGCCCGATGACTATCGTAAACGTCAACCACGCTTTGGAAAAATTCTGAAAGATTAGTTAAGCAAGATTTGTTTCGCCTAAAACCGTGCTGCGTATTTCTAATCAAGTTATGCAATTCTAAGTGTTCGACTATACGATCCCTAATTATTGATTCCAGTAGTTTACATAAAACAGACGTTAAACTGACTGGCCTATAATTTCCCGTCGCACCTTCATCGCCTCTTAAAAATAAGTGTGACATTTGGTAACTTGAAATTATTTGGTACGCAACCCTCAGAAATAGACACATTAAAAATATGTTTTATTTCTTTTAGTTGTATGGGATATATGGAATCCGGCCGCGGTGATTTAAGCATTTTCATTTTACAAATATAGTGCAGTACTTCCCTTTCACTCACCACAATATTATCCAAAGTATTACCATTATCGAAGGGCATTATGTCTATGATCGTAGGGATATTCGTTACATTCTATTGTAAAAACTGACGTAAAAAATTCGTTTTGCAGAGTAGCCATTTGCTCTTTTTCAGTAACTAGCTCACCGTCAGAATTTTTCAACCGTCCAAAGACGGTCTTTACTGAGTTTCTTATTATTGACGTATTGAAAGAATCGATTGGGGTTTTCTTTGCCGGCACGAGCTATGGAAATTTCAATCGCGCTTGGACTTTTTTATTACGCTTTTCGCTTCACGCCAAAGAGATATGTACTGGTTTCGTAACCACAAATTGTCTTTATCGCACTTGTGTAGCCTATAAACCCTATCTCTACTCTTTATAGTATCCCCTACTCTACAAGTAAACCACAAGGGCTTGTTATGTACTTTCGTACGCTTAATCTTGTACGGTACACATTCCTCATTTATAGTCCTAAATAATGTTTCAAATGATTCCCACATTATTTTTGAATTGGAGGTCCCCATTACGTTTTCCCAAATGACGTGTAACAATTCATTTCTAAATTTGCAAAAGTCTGCGCGCTGGAAGTTAGGAATTTTAGTCGAGTTAGCTGGTTCCGAGTGACTTACTGAGAGGACAAATTCCACCATATTGTGATCGCTATGTGAGTGGTTCCGCATCTGAGCGTTGGTTAGGTTGTTCAGTGGCTGATTCGTTCTAACAGATTTCCCTTGATGTTCGAACATGGGGGATTTCAGGTGTCTTTTCGTCTTTCCAATGTATGACCACATTCAGCAGTCACACTTGTATTGGTAAACTATTTAGAAAAGAAAATGTTGGAACGGTCCTCAAATTTAAAGAAACTACGAATGGCATCAGAGCAGGGCTTCCCAACTTTGGGGTCGCAAAACAATCTGATAATTTTATTTTCAATTTTCTACCTACGGCCTATCCGCGCATAATGAACGCTGTGCTAATATATATATATATATATATATATATATATATAGAAAGAGAGAGAGAGAGAGAGAGAGAGAGAGAGAGAGTTACAAGGAAAAGAAGTACCTCAAAAGGCCTTGCGGCCCATACCGAGGAGGTACCAATGGCAACGGGTGCCAGGGAAAATTTTCTACATCCTCAAAGTGTGCAAGATTTGGTCTAACCTTTTCTTGAACTGATCCACAGAGGAACTGTTCACAACTTCTGGAGGTAACCTGTTCCACGTGTCACAGATCTTATACATAAAGTAATTCCCACACACACTAGTCCTAAACCGTTTCAAATTCAACTTCCAACCATTGTTGCGAGTTTGGTTATCATTTAAACTAAACATGCTTCTAAAATCGACATCGTTGAACCCGCGTAAGAACTTGAAAACCTCGATCAGTTGACCGCGCAGCCTCCGAGTTTCCAGCGAAAAAAGTCCAGGGCGTGTAAGCGTCGATTGTAGCCCATAAGCCTAACGGAAGGGATTAACTTTGTGGCCCTCGCCTGCACTCGCTCCAGCCTCTCGATATCTTTCCTGAGGGTGGGCGACCAGAACTGCACAGCATACTCCAGGTGCGGCCGAACTAGGGAATTGTACACAGAGAGAGCACAATCTCCTTGTTCCGAAACTGAAATTGTCTCCTGATATAAACCAACAGCTTCTGGGCTTTCTTTTCCACCTCAACGCACTGTTTCGTAAACTTAAGGTCGCTGCTAATTACTACACCCAAGTCCTTTTCCAAATCAGTGGTCTCGATATTACTCCCCAACATGTAGTCCGACTTGGGATTGGTGTAGCCAATGTGCATCACGTTGGCTTCCCTCCAGTCACCAGGCACCTGGCCCATCTCCAACGATTTGTTGAAGACTGTAGCCAGGTGGGGAGCCACCTGGTCGCGCACCTCCAGCAACACTCTGGGGAGAAACTGGTCTGGCCCAGAAGCCTTAAAAGCGCTGTTTGTCTATTCTATCGGCAATGACTTTCGCGGTACATCGAACACTATCCAGGCCAGCACCTTCGTGCCTCACGCCTGGCTCGGGGATGACGCGGGTATCCTCCCTGGTGAACACTCCCACAAAGTACTCATTAAGCACATTAGCGATGTCCACGTCGGAGTCCGCAGAACGCCGCTTCGGTCTTTTAACGGACCTACCATGCTTCTAATGGGCTTTCTACTATTAACATAACTGAAGAACTCCTTAGGGTTCCCCTTGCAGAGGCTTGCCACCCGTAGTTCTTCGTTACGTTTCGCTAGCCTAACCTTCGCCTTCACTTCCCTTCACAGGCTGACATACGCTTCAGTGTTCTCATGGGAACGATTGGCCTTCGCCCTCCTATACGCTACTTTTCTATTTCGGATAGCCGAAGCGATGACACGACTGAACCACTTAGGCTGCGTTGAAGCAGGGGTGACCGGTTTTGAGGGTATGGCAGCAGACTGTAGCACCATAAACTCGTCCCGGAATGCACTCCACACTCCCTCAACATCGCCGCCGACCTCTAACCCCATCTCACCTACGCTATCCCGGAGGCTAACAAAGTCCGCCCGCCGTAGATCGAGCTTACTGCCTCTCGAGTTACTACGCTTCACCCGAGGGACGCACACACGGAACCTAATCAGACCGTGATCACTCCAGCCCAACGATTCGTCAACGGTGAGGCCAGTGACGAGGTTGTCTTCGGTCGTGAATACTAAGTCTAGAACGCTTTCGCTTCGTGTAGGCTCACTGACCAACTGAGTGAGGAAGTTTTCATCAGCAAAGTCAACTAGCCTCCTCCCTTCAGCATCAGCAGTCCTGTCTTCCCACTTCATGCCGCGACAGTTGAAGTCTCCTAAAACAACACACACCCTATCACCTAGCAGGCTACGGAGTTCAGTGTACAGGGCTGTATCCTCCTCGAGGAGGAGATGCAGAGGTCTGTACACCAAAATTAACCTATAGTTCGTCCGTCCCACGTTCAGATCGACGTCAAGCAGCTCCAGTTCCGACCGGAACTGACAGTCAACCGGACTCGACGTGTCCCTCACGTATATTAGTACCCTTCCCCCCTCCCCATGGGTGCGGTCTTTGCGAAACATTCTATACCGGGGAATTTCGAACTCCCTAAAGGTAGTCCCTACGATCAGTATGAATCCAGGATTCGGTGATAGCAAAGATATCCTGGTATTCTGATGCTAAGAGCGCCCGTAGTTCGCAAAACTTATTCCTAATCGACCTAGCATTAAAAAGCATTGCACGAAGGGAGCCTTCCCTATTCTGACCGCCCCCTAGCACGACCCGTTTCCCGAACAGCCAGGGTTGTCGGGAGTTGAAGAACCCCTCACCAACGAGGGGGCAACTTCCGCAGGAGCCTGAGCCCCCTCCAACGTGAAAGGAGGGTCACCCACCTGTACCTGGACGCACCCTTCAGTTGAAGGTACGTCCGCCACCGGCTCAACACCATCTCTCCCCGGGCTCGACCTCACCATTCTGTATAGGTGCCGGTCGAACAGGTGGACACCATCCCTCTGGTAAAGGTCAGAGAGAGAGAGAGTTACAAGGAAAAGAAGTACCTCAAAAGGCCTTGCGGCCCATACCGAGGAGGTACCAATGGCAACGGGTGCCATGGAAAATTTTCGACACACTCAAATAGTGTGCAAGATTTGCTCTAACCTTTTCTTGAACTGATCCACCGAGGAACTGTTCCTGTTATTAAAAGTTTATTTTTCTTTCAACTATCCTAGCAGTAGTAGAAAACTGGATAGAAAAGTAGAAGGCTCTCTCCCCACCCTCCGCTCCCTCCCTGCCAGAGGCAGGTACGGAAAAAGGTTGAAGAAAATACCTTGACCCTGGAAAAGTAGCCAAGGAAATTTTACAGGAAAGTGGAGAATATATAAATAGCTCTATATTTAGCTTGCTCACAGAGACACCGAGCAAGCGAACTCCTGCAGAGTTTTCTGAGGTTTTAATCTTAAACTATGAGTGTGTTCAGTACTTTGTCTAGCCTATTTTTAAACAGATTTACACTTTGACTGGAAACAACCTCTGAGGGAAGTTGGTTCCAGATATTAACTATTTTATAGGAAAAGAAATTTCCGCAGACTGAGGTCCTAAATGTCTTTACACACTCAAATAGTGTGCAAGATTTCGTCTAACCTTTTCTTGAACTGATCCACAGAGGAACTGTTCACAACTTCCGAAGGTAACCTGTTCCATGTGTCACAGATCTTATACGTAAAGTAATTCCCACACACACTAGTCCTAAACCGTTTCAAATCCAACTTCCAACCATTGTTGCGAGTTGGGTTATGATTTAAACTAAACATACTTCTAAAATCGACATCGTTGAACCCTCGTAAGAGCTTGAAAACCTCGATCAGTTGACCGCGCAGCCTCCGAGTTTCAAGCGAAAACAAGTTCAGGGCGCGTAACCGTCGATTGTAGCCCATATGCCTAACGGAAGGGATTAACTTTGTGGCCCTCGCCTGCACTCGCTCCAGCCTCTCAATATCTTTCCTGAGGGTGGGCGACCAGAACTGCACAGCATACTCCAGGTACGGCCGAACAAGGGAATTGTACAGTGAGAGCACAATCTCCTTGTTCCGAAACTGAAATTGCCTCCTGATATAACCCAATAGTTTCTGGGCTTTCTTTTCCACCTCTACACACTGTTTCGTAAACTTAAGGTCGCTGCTAATTAGCACACCCAAGTCCTTTTCTAAATCAGTCACCTCGATATTACTGCCCAACATCGAGTAGTCCGACTTGGGATTGGCGTAGCCAATGTGCATCACTTTGCATTTACCCAAGTTAAACGGCATTTGCCATTTTTCGGACCACTCTCCTATCCTACCTAGGTCCGCACGCAGTTCCTCGATCGCTTCGGGCGTCCCAACATTGGCCCCAAGCTTGGTGTCATCAGCGAATTTGGCGATCCGACTGACGATGCCACCGTCGATATCATTTATGTAAATAGTAAACAACAGTGGCCCCAAAACGGAACCCTGATGAACCCCACTAGTGACCGAGGCCCAACCCGAACTAGCCCCTTTAATTACCACCCTCTGCCGCCTATTCCTCAGCCAGTTTTCAATCCACCTACCTATTTCCCCACCGATACCCAGCGCGCGCACTTACGCCATTAGCCGGCGGTGAGGTACCTTATCAAAGGCTTTCTGAAAGTCGAGATAAAGTATATCAATCGCCCTACTCTTATCGTACTCACTCAACATGACGTGGAAAAACTCGAGCAAGTTGGTGAGACACGACCTATGCCGTCTAAACCCATGTTGGGAGTCCCCAAGCAGCTTGTAGGAATCCAAATGGTCAGCGATTCTATCAGCTATTATCCTTTCTAATAATTTACCTACAACTGAAGTGAGACTAATAGGACGATAGTTCCCTGGACTTTCGTGATCCCCTTTCTTAAAGATAGGGGTCACGTTGGCCTCCCTCCAGTCACCAGGCACCTGGCCCATCACCAACGATTTGTTGAAGACTGTAGCCAGGTGGGGAGCCACCTGGTCGCGCACTTCTCGCAAAACACTGGGGAGAAACTGGTCTGGCCCCGGAGCCTTAAACGCGCTCAGTTTGTCTATTCTATGAGCAACGACTGTCGCGGTACATCTAACACTATCCAGGCCAGCACCTTCGTGCCTCACAGCTGGCTCGGGGATGACGCGGGTATCCTCCCTGGTGAACACTCCCGCAAAGTACTCATTAAGCACATTAGCGATGTCAGAGAGAGAGAGAGAGAGAGAGTTACAAGGAAAAGAAGTACCTCAAAAGGCCTTGCGACCCATACCAAGGAGGTACCAATGGCAACGGGAGCCAGGGAAAATTTTGTACACTCAAATGGCGTGGAAGATTTGGTCTAACCTTTTCTTGAACTGCTCCACAGAGGAACTGTTCACAACTTCTGGAGGTAACCTGTTCCACGTGTCACAGATCTTATACATAAAGTAATTCCCACACACACTAGTCCTAAACCGTTTCAAATCCAACTTCCAACCATTGTTGAGAGTTGGGTTATCATTTAAACTAAACATGCTTCTAAAATCGACATCGTTGAACCCGCGTAAGCGCTTGAAAACCTCGATCAGTTGACCGCGCAGCCTCCGAGTTTCAAGCGAAAACAAGTTCAGGGCGCGTAACCGTCGATTGTAGCCCATATGCCTAACGGAAAGGATTAACTTTGTGGCCCTCGCCTGCACTCGCTCCAGCCTCTCAATATCTTTCCTGAGGGTGGGCGACCAGAACTGCACAGCATATTCCAGGTGCGGCCGAACAAGGGAATTGTACAGAGAGAGCACATTCTCCTTGTTCCGAAACTGAAATTGCCTCTTGATATAACCCAATAGTTTCTGGGCTTTCTTTTCCACCTCAACGCACTGTTTCGTAAACTTAAGGTCGCTGCTAATTACCACACCCAAGTCCTTTTCTAAATCAGTCACCTCGATATGATTCCCCAACATCGAGTAGTCCGACTTGGGATTGGCGTAGCCAATGTGCATCACTTTGCATTTACCCAAGTTAAACGGCATTTGCCATTTTTCGGACCACTCTCCTATCCTACCTAGGTCTGCACGCAGTTCCTCGATCGCTTCGGGCGTCCCAACATTGGCCCCAAGCTTGGTGTCATCAGCGAATTTGGCGATCCGACTGACGATGCCACCGTCGATATCATTTATGTAAATGATAAACAACAGCGGCCCCAAAACGGAACCCTGAGGAACCCCACTAGTGACCGAGGCCCAACCCGAACTAGCCCCTTTAATTACAACCCTCTGCCGCCTATTCTTCAGCCAGTTTTACCCACCTACCTATTTCCACACCGATACCCAGCGCGCGCACTTTCGCCATTAGCCTGCGGTGAGGTACCTTATCAAAGTCTTTCTGAAAGTCGAGATAAAGTATATCAATCGCCCTACTCTTATCATACTCACCCAACATGACGTGGAAAAACTCGAGCAAGTTGGTGAGACACGACCTATGCCGTCTAAACCCATGTTGGGAGTCCACAAGCAGCTTGTAGGAATCCAAATGGTCAACGATCCTATCCGCTATTATCCCCTCTAATAATTTACCTACAACTGAAGTGAGACTAATGGGACGATAGTTCCCTGGACTTTCGTGATCCCCTTTCTTAAAGATAGGGGTCACGTTGGCTTCCCTCCAGTCACCAGGCACCTGGCCCGTCAAAGGCTTTGTTTCCGAGATAAATTGCCTCTCTCCACTGTATTTTGCTCAATCTAATCTATGCTATGAAAAGGTAGTCATGTTCGTCTGTCCGTCCCTCTGTATTCTGGATTGGTTGAAAGTGACAGAAACACGTCATACAATGGGCGGAGCTCTAGCGTGTACTTTTCACTCTGCATTTATGATTCAGCAAACAAAATTATAATTTTTTTTTAATTAGACAAAAATTTTGAACTTTTAAAAATCTATATACAGGGTGTTTCATAACATGTGGGAAGCACTTTCAGGATGGATTCAGGACCTGAAAACAATGAAAAAAGTTTATATAAACATATGCCCGAAATTGCTTTGTTTCCGAGTTACAGCCCGTTGTGTGTTCTAGTAAGTATCCGCCTTACCTTTAAAGGAAGTGCTCAAAATGACCGCCTTGCTCTTGAATACACGCCTGAACACGCCTCGTCGTAGACTGCCTGACGCGTTCAAACATTCCAGGTATTGCTCGGATTTTCTGGCATCCTTGTGCTCTCAGTGTAGCTAACGTTTACAAATGCCACAAAGTTTAAAAATGGAGAAACATCGCTTGAAGACAAGGAACGCAGTGGCCGCCCTTCCACTTCTCGTACGGATGAAAATGTCCAACAGATTCGATTTCTGGTACGAGCAAATGTTTCTCCATTTTTAAACTTTTTGTGCCATTTGTAAAAATTAGCTACACAGAGCATTATTTCCAAAAGCTGTTTTAATAATTTCGTTCGTCTCCGAACGCGCGTTGTTCCATTTCAGAGATTTACACGTACTGCAAAAACACCCCCTCCTTTTAAGCGCTCCAACCAACTAATGACTCATGGTAGCAGATTTTGCTTCACAGACTGCAGACGCCAGAGGGCAGGAAGAGACATGTAAACGGTTATTTCTTATTTGCATTCATTCGTCCGTAGCAATAAAATTATCGATACTTTTTGATCACTCATATATATATATATATATATATATATATATATATATATATATATATATATATATATATATATATTATATATATATATATATATATATATATATATCAACGTAAAGAACGACGCTTTGTATAGGAGAATTATCCGCGCAAGATGAGAGCGAAAGAACGAAACAAATGAAAAAATCATATCTGACCGGCAATCGGAAGATCCCGGGTTCGATTCCCGGGTGGTTACCTCATTTTTTCATATGTTTCGTTCTTTCGCTCTCATCTTGAGCGGGTAATTCTCCTATACAAAGCGTCGTTCTTTACGTTAATTATACTGCGTGTTTGCAGTTATAATGTATATATATATATATTATATATATATTATATATATATATATATTAATATATATATATATATATATATATATATATATAATTTAGAGCGGGTCAAAAGTTTTTTTGCTCTTTTTAAAAACGACATTGTGAGGATTTTCATTTTGGTTAACAAATAACATATCAAAAGTTGAGCTATGTGAGACCCCCTGTACTCCTCGCACATAGTCCCCCCTTTTCCCCACTCTTCTAGCTGAGATTTCACAATAAGCTTTAACTTATTCTGAACCTCAATTTAAGATATGTTAAAAATAAGTTAGAAGACCTTATTTGCCCTTATTTAAATCAAGTATCTTCTTTATTTATGGATACTTTCTTTGTTTTATGCAGGGTTGCCAGGTGGCCAAATATTACAAATGTGCAAAAAAGTCTGGCAACCCTAATTTTTTGAGTACTTTTTGCAAAAAATTATATTATATTTCATTTTTGTTTCTGATTATTGATTAAGTGAAATTATTATTGATTCAAAGTTTCAAACTATTGGATTTTAAGTTAAATTATTGGTTATTAAGTCAAATTAATCATGACAAGAAAAAAGTCGTCAAATGCAGCCTTTGGACGTTGTCCTGAGTTTCCAGCAGCTATGACACCAACAAAAGCAGATGCTGTGAGGCACTACAACTTTGTGAGGCACTACAACTTTGTGCGACGACGAGAAGAGGTTGAATCAAATAAATCGATTACTTTTAATGAATGTTGTAACATAGTCGCAATAGACGTTGAAACCATATGGAGAAGGTTCTCTTTCCCTACAATAAGTACGCGTTGAATCTTTCAGAAAGTTGTTAGAGGGATAGAAGCAGCCTCAAAGTTGAACAAGGTTCCTATAAACCGAAGAGATGCGAGATTTGAACAAAAAGTTTCCGAGTATGATGTTATACACACACCTGTGATTGCTACGATAAAGGGATTGATAGAAATGCCTGCCGGTGCAAGGATAAAATAATAATTGCTGAGTGGGATTCTTTTGTAGAACAAAAGCGAAGATTAAACCAACTGGGGCCAATTGATAGAAAAGCTACTTTGATGAGGAAAAGGTCTATTGCTAGAGCTCAAAAGGAACACGGACGCCGAATCAGATCACAAGCAGAACTGATTGAAGCTATCAGAGTTGTCCCTTCAACAGCACAGGAATCACAGGAGGTAGAGACTGACTAAGAGGATGAAGACTTCGTGCCTGATATAGAGTTAATAGAGAATGAGCAGAACAGATAAACTGCACCTATTATGGAAAAACTATACGCACTTACAACATGGTATCGTATGTGATACCTTTATTTCATAATTAAAAATAAATTATTAATTAATTGAATTAAATATCTACAAAATTGCCTCGGGATTGGCGACATAGCCTAATGGGAGTGAAATAATTGCCATACATACGTACATTGAACCCATATGTAGGTTTCGGGCCTGCATAACAACAGAAACCAAATTATGATCTCATGATCAAAATTTTCCACTGCAACTCATGAGATTACATCAAGGCAAGGGTCAACCACCTTTGCCAAATCAGCAATTTATAATAAAAATACGAAGATTATATTATATCGGCTCGGCTCGGAGCTGTTTATTGTTACAGCGAGTGCTTTAAACAGGGAAGATGTGCTTTTGTCTTCCCTAAAGTTCTGAGTGAATTCCTTATATAAAACCTAATAACTATAAAAAGGATAGGCCTATTCATTCAGGGGTTTAATTAGTGACTGCCTATATTAGTTACAAAGTGTCAACTCGCAGTGTAGGCTCCATCGTAATGGCCCTACATCGAAACAGAAGCGAGGCCCAACTAAATAATAAGGTAAGGCAATTTCTTTCCTTACCATATAGGTAGTCCAAATCCCGAACACAATTAAATATAAAGAGGCCCTTTGAAGACCTACACACACATAACTAACGAAAAAACAATAGGGCTTTTGTCGTTCTCTCCACTGAAGTCTGCTGGAAATTTCCAACGGATGAGGGTTATCAGGCAATGAACCCACAGCCCTATATGGTTTTTTCATATGGTGGCCCGTGTGGGGAACTGACCCCTCTAAAATTTACAGACATACACAGTGGCTAGGCTTAGCTCATTAGGCCTAACCCCAATTTCAACCATAACCCCACTATAGTTTTTTCCATATGGTGACCTATGTAACTGCAGAACCGATCCCTTTACCTTTACACTAACCGAAAACAAAGGCTTGTTCATTTAACATGCATAACTCATTTTAGGTCCTAAAAAATAGGCAACTTTCAACCTAAGCCTATTTAGTAGGCCCACTTTACTTGACCTTAATAATAGGCCTGACATACTCATACACTAAAGGCCTACTTCAAACTACAATTTGCAATTAAATATAAAAGAAGCCTACCTCACAAAGTAGGCCCTACTATTTACACTCAAGGCTTATCCTAACTAAAAACACAAAATTTATAATTCAACCTGTGGTGTAGGTTATAAAATTTATTTCAGCAATTTAACTTACCCATAGAACTGTAACACGACAAAAATTTCGACCCATAGAACTGTAAGCACGACAAAAATTTCGACCCATAGAACTGTAAGCACAACAAAAATTTCGACCCATAGAACTGTAAGCACAACAAAAATTTCGACCCATAGAACTGTAAGCACGACAAAAATTTCGACCCATAGAACTGTAAGCACGACAAAAATTTCGACCCATAGAACTGTAAGCACGACAAAAATTTCGACCCATAGAACTGTAACCACGACAAAAAATTCGACCCATAGAACTGTAAGCACGACAAAAATTTCGACCCATAGAACTGTAAGCACGACAAAAATTTCGACCCATAGAACTGTAACCACGACAAAAATTTCGACCCATAGAACTGTAACCACGACAAAAATTTCGACCCATAGAACTGTAACCACGACAAAAATTTCGACCCATAGAACTGTAAGCACGACAAAAATTTCGACCCATAGAACTGTAAGCACGACAAAAATTTCGACCCATAGAACTGTAAGCACGACAAAAAATTCGACCCATAGAACTGTAAGCACGACAAAAATTTCGACCCATAGAACTGTAAGCACGACAAAAATTTCGACCCATAGAACTGTAACCACGACAAAAATTTCGACCCATAGAACTGTAACCACGACAAAAATTTCGACCCACAGAACTGTAACCACGACAAAAATTTCGACCCATAGAACTGTAACCACGACAAAAATTTCGACCCATAGAACTGTAACCACGACAAAAATTTCGACCCATAGAACTGTAACCACGACAAAAATTTCGACCCACAGAACTGTAACCACGACAAAAATTTCGACCCATAGAACTGTAACCACGACAAAAATTTCGACCCACAGAACTGTAACACGACAAAAGTTTCGACTCACAGAACTGTAACACGACAAAAATTTCGACTCACAGAACTGTAACACGACAAAAATTTCGACTCACAGAACTGTAACACGACAAAAATTTCGACTCACAGAACTGTAACACGACAAAAATTTCGACTCACAGAACTGTAACACGACAAAAATTTCGACTCACAGAACTGTAACACGACAAAAATTTCGACTCATAGAACTGTAACATCACAGACCTAAAGCAATTGCACGAATTCAAACCTATTCGACATATAGGCGGAACACATTCTAAGTCCTATTCGACATATAGGCGGAACACATTCTAAGTCCTATTTGACATATAGGCGCAACCCTATTCTAAGTCCTATTTGACATATAGGCGCAACCCTATTCTAAGTCCTATTTGACATATAGGCGCAACCCTATTCTAAGTCCTATTTGACATATAGGCGCAACCCTATTCTAAGTCCTATTTGACATATAGGCATAAAACAGACAAGGCTTGATATAAGGGTCTTAAACGCAACATTTGAAGAACTTTACTAAGCCAAATTGGTTAACCTAACATAAAACTCAAAATAAAACCCTACAACAAAATATACATTTACACACATACATACAGTATATAAATATATACATACGACTCCAAACATCCAATTCTTCTTTTAAGGAAGAATCACTCAATAGATTTCATTAACAGACACATACAATCCTTGCAAACAGATTGGATTCCTTCGAAACCCCAAACCTTCCAGACCTACCTGTAGGACACACAACATTTACTCAATCATAACTACGGGTATTAACTTCACTGGAGTTGTGAATCCAAGTTTTGAAAACCAACTGGATTCAGAGGAATGCAATACACACACACCCACGCACACACACACACACACTGTACTCTTTCCACGTGTCTCAAACACAACAACCTGTCTGAACATAACCAAGGACCGGAGAGAAAGCTTTTCTTGCTGCGCTCTGGTTCTGTGCACTTAATTTTGTGCCAAAAATTATATGGTTAGACAGTGGCACATACAAACTACTCTACTCTAAAGGGTTTTATGGCTACTTTGAGGGGTTGATGGCCTACCTTGGCCATAGCCCAACAAATTCATCAAACGACTGATGCCTACCTTGGCCATAGCCCAACAGATCAAACGGCCTTGGCCATAGTCCAACAAATTCATCAAACGGCTGACGGCCTACCTTGGCCATAGCCCAACAGATTATCAAAGGGCCTTCGCCTAACTTGGCCATAGCCCAACAAATTCATCAAACGGCTGATGGCCTACCTTGGCCATAGTCCAACAAATTCATCAAAGGCTGATGGCCTACTTTGGCCATAGCTCAACAAATTCAAAGGCTGATGGCCTACTTTGGCCATAGCTCAACAAATTCATCAAACGGCTGATGGCCTACTTTGGCCATAGCCCAACAGATCAAAGGGCCTTGGCCTCCCTTGGCCATAGCCCAACCTATTCATCAAGGGGCTAATGGCCTCCCTTGGCCACAGCCCAACCTATTCAACAAGGGGCTAATGGCCTCCCTTGGCCATAGCCCAACCTATTCATCAAGGGGCTGATGGCCTGCCTTGGCCATAGCCCAACCTATTGCCTCCCTTGGCCATAGGCCAAACAACAATGGTCTTATGGCCTCCCTTGGCCATAGGCCAAACAACACAAAAACAGTACAGGATTCAAAGCCCCCAAGCCCTCCAGATCTACCTGTGGAGGAGTAACATTTACTCCACTAAAACTACGGGTATTGACCAGTCTGAAGTGGTAGGTGGTTTGAATACAGTACACTCTTTTAACCAAACAACACAACATGGAAGTACAGTACATTTCAATTAACTCAAGAACGTAGAAGTCACTTTAAAACATAAATCGTTAACGAAACAAAACATGACAAAACTCCAAAACCACATCAGTAAATCAGGCATTTAAAAACTGGTGACATAAAATTTACACAGATAATGAGCAAAGTTAAAATGCTTAATAACTTTACTTTAATTCCATAAATTTCCTATACCTAAGGAGAGTCAAACTAATTGACATAACTTTTAACTAAACTTGAGAAGTTAGCCTCTTGAACTTTTATATTGAAATAGGTCTTGACTCTTGAGTAACCTCTCTCTTCCTAAATTCCTATTTCATTCTTTTCATCCATTTCACATGGTTTAAAAACACACAGTTCATCAAAAATTTGATCTATAACATACAAATCCCCCCCCCCCCCCCCCGAGTATATGGAAAAACTATACGCGCTTACAACATGGTATCGTATGTGATACCTTTATTTCATAATTAAATATAAATTATTAATTAATTGAATTAAATATCTATAAAATTGCCTCGGGATTGGCGACATAGCCTAATGGGAATGAAATAATTGCCATTCATACATACAGTGCTTACAAGAAGTCTCGCGCCTCTGTCTCGTCCCAAGCTAGTCTGTTAGGTAGAAAATGGGCGGTCCTTATGGCAGCGGAGGTGTGTTCGGATTGGTGCACATAATTGCTCTAACCCCATCAATGACGTCCACATTATCATTGTGTTGATCACTCTATCTATTTATATATGAGACATACTGTATATAGATATATATAGAGTATGCAGGGGATAACGTCTCAGTCCCAGCTATGGTAGTTGTCTTACAATTAACAGTCCCAAGTGCAAGTTACGTTAACACCTCCACATAAACTATCCTGGACTAAAATAACATACGTGAAGCCCTTACCCAGAAACCATTTAAAAGGTGTGATTTAAAAGCTCGCTCTCTCTCTCTCTCTCATCACACCGATCTCACACGCATCCCATCAGAGGTCTTCAGCAGGGACATTGGCAATGTATCCATATAACGTTAATAATAACCGAAACTCGAGGAAAATATACTCTCTGCCTTCCGCTCTATCCCAAATCCTTTTCTCTTAGTAAACTCTTAATACAAACTAATCTATCATATTTTGCGACTTTTTAACTCTGGTAGGATTCAATTCCATTCCTATAGTGTAAGAGATACTTAAATTCATGTGTGTATTATGCCATATGATGTGCGTAATAAATAATCATTTTTAAATAGTTGGAGCGTTCAAGGTCATCTGTAATAATCTATAGACTACCCCTCAAGCCCACTCTCAACACTTAGATTCCCCTAAGACACAGGCGTCTTCAAGTAACATGAATGCGTAGAGATCTAAGGTGTTAGATTCCATATTATATAATTTATGTGCTAGGTTTAAGAACGCTGGCATTGAAGGATGGAAGGAAGGGACAGTAAAAGCGATAATAGGTTTAATGAAGGAAGTGGAATGAGGATGGAGGTAAGCGTTGCTATGACGAAGGAAACTAGGTTGGGTGGGGAATTACGAAGGGAGGAGGAAATGCTAAACACAAACTCAAATATTTATTTTAATGCCCTAGACCTAGAAAGACAGAGCAAATTACCTTAAACTAACAATGAATTGACAAACAGAAGAGTCTGGTCTTAGACTCAGAATTACCACTACTACCTAAGTCATAATAAGGTTATTTACTATGACATAGTAGTCATGAGTAGCTATGGAAATAAAATATGATTATACTGTTGATGGCTGACTATATTCAGTTGGGATATAAACTATTGCTGACAATCTTTGGATCCTTGGCTTTTAAGACGAATTTTTTATGCATATGTTCAACAAAATAGGAAATTGGCTGATTATTATTACCATTCGAAGGGTTGGTACCCTTCACAACCGAAATCAATTTCAGAAGGGGTACATGGTATCCTCATTTCCTTTATCGTCCCAGCACGCTTCACATAAGCCATTTACAGAAAGATGGAAAGGCCGTCTGTGCACCACGAGACGACCCAGGCAATGCGGGGAGCAATGGTGACATTGCATGAATATGGTGTGCCAATAAGAGAAATATCAAGACGACTAGACGTTCATCGAAGCACTGTGGAACGGTGGATTCATCGGTATGAAGCAGAAAACTCAATCGCTACTTTGCCGAGGTCTGGTCCTCCGCGTTCAACATCTCAAGAGGAAGATGCTGCGATTGTTAATCATGCCAGAGAGCATCCGTTTGTTCCAGCGACGCATATTTAGACACCTGAACCTTCGTTGTAGCGCAAATACAGTGAACAACAGACTTCATGAGGCAGGGTATTTTTCTCGCCATCCAGCTATAAAACCTGCATTGACGATTGAGCATAAAGAAGCGGGGATGGGATTTGCCTTGCAATACTTGTCGCAGGAGGAAGAATTCTGGAGAAAAGTTGTGTACTGTGACGAAAAGACATTTTCAACAGATAGTCATGGTTCCCTGCATTGTTGGAGGCAGCGCGGAAAACGCTATGAAGAAGGAAATGTTTTCCCGAGCAAACGTAGCGGTCACATCAATCTCGGTGTGTGGGGCTGGAGGTCTGGCTATGATGTCGGAGAATTGACTCAAGTAGATGGACGCTTTACTGGACAGCAATATTGCCAGATACTGGAAGAGGTGCTGCTACCCAGTGTTCGTGCGTATCTGGTTCCAGCACCGGAACCATTTTACTTAATGGAAGATAACAGTCCCATTCATAGGAGTAACGTTGTGAGAGCGTGGTACGAAGATCACCCAGAGATTATTAATCTAATTCTGCCACCACGTTCTCCTGATTTGAATCCGATTGAAAACCTTTGGGCAATAATGATTAACGAATGGGAGTGTTATTTTATTTATTTGTTGGGTTCAAAATCCCAGCTGAGCCGTGAACGGCCAAATTCTAAAGGGCCAGTTCTATCTGAAGCCCAAGTTAAGCTAAATTAAAACTTACGGATTTGAGATCCTATTAGGTCCTACCTTAGGGTAACCTCAGGGTTGCTGACTCGATGCGGGCCTACCTTAGACCTTAGTTACATGAATTTTAATGTAAACAAAAAGGGTACCATTTATGGTCTTCTTTCTCAACCTTGCAACAACAACGCAACCTGGACTATTGCACGGTGCAACAATCTTGTATCTAAACAACCAAACTGAATTGCAAGAGAGCTCTCTACAAGACCACACCCTGTACGTACGACATCCCACAAACGAGTAGAAAGAACGCGCAGCGCCCCAAAATGATGCCAACAGTGTGATCAAACAATGATGCCACAAGAGCTAAAAAATGCTAGCTCTAAATTAAGTTAATTTTTTACTAACCTTACAATTATGAGATGGATATATACACCTTAACTTAATATATACAAGCAATGCTGCATCAATCAGCTTAGTCATCATATCGCCTTGGGACAACAATGGTTCTTCCTCTTCTAGATTTTCTAACACTCCCCACCGAGAGGCATTGTTGTCATTACCTTCTGCAAGGTTAGCCAAGCTTCTCCATGAGGCTGGAACTCAAATGTTTCATCTTGACTGTGTTTTTTGCTGATTTCTAAAGCATAGAGTTTTTGTATAGGTCTCTTTAACTTTCCTCCTGAAGTCTTTACCAGTGCAGACCTAACTAAATTGTCCTTTGCCAACAAACAACTCTTCAATTATGCCAGCTTCCAGCATTGCCTTGGTCTTTCATCCCAATCATTACCACGTCTCCCACCTTGATACAATTTGCATTGGAGCCCTTTACCTTGCCTGATGGGTAATAATTGAGTTCTGGCAAGTATTCCATCTGCCACCTCTTCCATAACTGATCTTGTAGCTCTTCAAGGTACCTGAACCGTCTGGTTAACTCTCCTTGAGTGCTCTGGATAGGCTGCAAGTCTTCTGGCACACTGGGGCTTGATGTTAATCGTTTACCACAAAGAAAATGATTTGGTGTCAATGGCTCTGCATCCTGCATACTGTTGTAAACAAAAGTGATAGGCCTACTGTTCACCATTGCTTCTACTTCACATAAAACAGTGCAGAATTCTTCTTTGCTCAAATGAGCATTAGCTAAAAGTTTCTTTAATGGACACTTTACACTTCTCACTAGCCTTTCCCAAAATCCTCCCCACCATGGTGCTCTCTCAACAATAAACTCCCACTGTACCCCTTGGTGTGAAAAGTAGGATTGGAATCCTTCCTCTTTTAGCAAGGACCAAATTTCTTGGAATTCCTTTGCAGCCTTTTTGAAGGTTTTTGCATGATCCGATATGATTTTATTTGGGAAACCCCTTCTGTTCACAAACCTTTTAAAGGCCAAAACAAATACATCACTACTTAAGTTGCTTACCAACTCCAAATGGATTGCTCTGGTGGTAGCACAAGTGAAAAGACATATATAACCTTTGTTAGACTCCCCTCGCTCATACACATAGACTGGCCCTGCAAAGTCTACTCCCACTACATCAAATGGGGCAGTATAGACACACCGTTCTCTTGGAAGTGGAGCCACCTTTTCATAATAAGGCTTTGCACTCCAACGCTTGCAAACCACACATTTATGCAAGACCTTTTTTACTACTTGTCTAATTTTGGGAATCCAAAATTGTTGTCTAATCTCTATTATCACTTCTCTAACTCCCGCATGTAACAGCTTATGATGAGTATCCAGGATCAAAAGGCCCACAAAGTGCCCCCCAGAAGGTAGCAAAATTGGATGTCTTTTCTCCTCTGGAAGCCCAGAAAACTGTAGTCTACTACCTCCTACTCTCAAAAATCCTGATCCAAAACACATCCAAACCCTTGAGCGCAGAATGTGTTGGTAGAACCTGTAATGGATGGCTGGTGAGCAATTCTCTCTCTTCACCAAATTTTTCCTTCTGCATATATACCACCCAGTATTTCCTGGCTTGCTGAATCTCATTACTATTCAGAATTCCTTCCCTTCTTGTTTCTCCCTTAATGTTGTTGGTAAATCTATATACCCATGCTGTCACTCTTAACAATCTTTTCAGACTGCTAATGTCCTCAAGCCTCAATATGGGGTCCTGCTGCATAACTTGACAACTGTTCACAGCGCATTTTCTCACCTCACTCACCCATGCTTCTTCAGCATGGCATTCTCCTACAATAGGCTGATTAGAAGGCCAGTTTTCACTTCCAAGTTTTAGCCACTCCGGCCCATTCCACCACAAACTTGACTGTGCAAGATCTTTCACTGAAATTCCTCGTGTTGGTAAATCAGCGGGGTTTTGGGTGCCTGGACAATGCTTCCATTGCTTGGGATCTGTGCGCGCTTGAATTTCCTCCACCCTATTGGCAACAAATGGTTTCCATTTCCTTGCCTGACTTCTTAACCAGTGCCAAACTATAGTGGAGTCTGTCCAATAATAGCTTGGAATTTCATAGAGGGCCAAAGACTTTCACACTGTAATTGCAAGCCGACTAGCAATAACGGCACCCATCAATTCCAACCTTGGAACAGAGAGCCTTTTCAAAGGTGCTACTCTACTCTTTGCAGCAACCAACCTGCAACTTACTTCCTCTTGCAATGCGCCTCTTATATAAATACAAGTTGCATAGGCTTCCTCACTTGCATCACAAAAGATGTGCAGCTCCAAATTGTCTGGACTATTGTTCAACTCTCCAAAGTACCATCTTGGGATTTCAATGTCTCCAAGATGTGCCAATTCTTTGAACCAATATTTCCACTTTACCACCATATGATCAGGTAACTCTTGGTCCCAACCAAGTCCAATTTCCCAGAGGCTCTGAAACCAAATTTTTGACTTTATCACAAATGGAGCCAGGAATCCAAGAGGATCAAAGACCGTTGAAGCCAAACTAAGAGCTGTACGTTTTGTCCACCTTGTCTCATTCTCAGCCAGCTCTACTAAAGATTTCACATTGAAGGTAAACAAATCATCATCTTGCTGCCAAACAATGACTAGCACCTTTGCATCTATTGCCCACAACTCCTTAATACCAGAATCCTCAATACTTTCTGCTGCATCAGGTACTACACAGGAATGACTCATAAACTCTTGTAATTGCGAATGATTGGTCTGCCATTTTCTAAGCTCCATGCCAGCCTCCCTCATTATAGCTCTAGCCTCCATGAATATCTGTTTAGCCATTTCTGTATTATCCACGGAACACAGCAAATCATCAACATAAAATTTTTCCTTATGTGTTCAATAGTGTTAGGATAGACTTCAGAATATTTCTTAAAATGGTACTGCATAGTAGCTGCCAACAGAAATGGACTAGAGCTGAGGCCAAACAACACTGACTTCATTCTATATGCTTGAACCTTAGGTTCATTTTCCAACAAGTCTTTCGTATCCACCCACAGATACCTTACTGCATCTCTGTCCTCTGGTTTTAACTTTATCCGCAAAAAGGCTTGCTTCACATCTGCAGTCAATGCTACTCTACCAAACCTGAATCTCAGTAACAAGGAAAATAAATCTGCATTTAAATTTGGCCCAGCATCCAAACAGTCATTCAAGGACACACCACCTTTGTCCTTGGCTGAGCCATCAAAAACTACCCTCAGTTTGGTGGTAGTTTTGTCTCGCCGTACCACTGCATGGTGTGGCAGATAATGTGCCTCCTGGCTCACCAGCTCACCTTGCACCCTTTCAGCATAGCCTTCCCTTACATAACTTAGGATGGCCTCATTGTATTCAATTAACAACAATTCATTTTTTCTTAGCCTGTACAATGAAGTCTCCAACCTCCGATTAGCTAGCTGAAGGTTTGAACCAGGTTTGCAAGAATCCTTCCATGGTAGGCCAACTTCATAGCAACCATCTCTAAACCCAATCCCTTTTTCAAATTGCTCTAAAACATCATTGTTCACTGTACTTGCCTGGTTGTCCTTTATGCCAATAGATTCAAGTTCCCAAAACGCTTTCAAATGCCTTTCCAGACCATGGCTGTTCTCCTCAATCTTAACAAAAAGAGCCTTAACTTCCATTTCATTGCAATAGCTACCATGTAGCATCCAGCCTAGCTTACTTTCAATAGCTACCGGGCCTTGAGATGTACGGACAATATTACCAGTGATGAAGTCCCAATAATAGTCAACTCCAATCAAAAGACTAATATCTTCTGTTCCCTCAAACTTATTATTGCCCAAATTAATTCCTTTAACTTGCAATTCTTGGACACATGCCATATCTAAACAAGTAGTGACTGGAGCACAAAGTTCCTCAATCTCTACAGCTTGGACCTTGATAGTGGGACTTTGCGGTAACAACCCTTTAACCAGAACTTCTACCTTCTTAAATTTGGTTCAGTTTTGAACGGAACCCCCAAACCCAGAAATTCTTAAATTTTCCCTCTTAAGTTCTTTAAACTTAAATTTTCTGGAAATTCTGGTCTTAATAAAACTACACTGGCTACCACTATCAAACAACACTCTTACAGTAGCTTCTTCCTCATTCCCAATTAATAAGGCTGCAGTTGTTTGCAATAATCCCCCTTTACTTTTACTCCCTTGCATAGCAGTGGCATGTGCCACTGATGTCTCTACTTCTGGGGTAGGCCTACTAAGAGTGTTTTCACACAATAATGGCTGATGCCTACCATGACATTTTTTGCACAAAATTTTAAACTTACAAAACCTTGCTCTATGACCTTTCAAAAAACATTTAAAACATGCTGTGGACTTAGTTACCCTGTCCTTTCTCTCCTCAAAGGGTAAGGCCTCAGCCACCTCACATTTATATGACTTGTGGTTGCCTTCGCAAAATATGCATTCCTTGATTCCCTTTAATTTATTCTCAGAGGAGGCATGTAGAGCTGACACTGTACCCGGGCTATTCCTTTTTGTGGAAACTTTGGTGCTGTGCCTGCCTTTGTCCCCTTGTTTACCATCCCACTGTGCAAACTCAACTCCCTCTCGTCTTGCTAATTCTGTGCCTAAAAGACTTAACATCTGCTGAAGGGGGATGTACACATGTTCTGCAGAGTGTCCCCTACTTAATTCAAGCAAAATTGAGCTAGGCAATTTAGACTCCAGTGTAGGAACCAACATTATACCATACTTTTCCATTCCTACACCAAGTTGTCCAGGGACCTAGTTCTAATTTCAAATTCATCATATAACTGCCGTAACTCCTTGACACTATTAGGATTATTAACAGGAGGTATAGCTAAAAGTGCATGGAGGTGGCTTTTAATTAAGATCTCTGGCTTACCAAACCGTTTCTTTAATATATCCCAAGCCACATTATAATTAGCCTCTGTTAATGCTAATCCTGCTATAGTCTTTGCTGCCTCCCCTTCCAAGAGGGACCGCAAATAATTAAACTTCTCCACGGCACTTAACACTTGACTAGAATGAACTGCTGATTGAAAACTGTCTGCCCATCCTTGCCATTTCTGAATACTCCCAGAAAATGTTTTGAGTACAAGCCTCGGTAATTGAACTACAGATCTGTTAACCTTAACTTCACAAACATCATTTTTTGAGTGTTGTGTTTCATTATCAGACCTGGTCTCTAACTGTACTGAGCTACTAAACTCTTTTGCTCGGAGGCCTACGTTAATTATATCATCAATAATCTCTTCAAAGTAAATTATGTTATTTTATATTTCATCCTCTTCTATAAGAGCCTCAATTTTAACATTTACCTCACTTAGAGCAACCTTTTTAGTTTCTAATATGGAAAGCTGCGCAGTCACTAAGCGTAAATCCTCTTGCTCTATGGCAGAATCTATAGTGGCAATGACCTTTGTAAATAGACCTTTGTAGGCGCTTCTCCTTTTTATAAATTTGTTCAATTCAGATGCACTCATCTTCAATGCAAACAACAATTGGGCTCAATGCCAAATAAGCTGAATTGGCAGAAATACTTAACCGAACTGATCAAACGTAAATTTTACTTTAAAATAAACTGAATTGCTACGTGGGGTACTAACCAACATCAGTATGGAATACCAATTTTTCCACCCAAGTAACTGGCGCACTGGTCTGCAACCTTCGCCTACGAATAATAAACCAAATTAACCAAAATGGTAAATGTAGGCCAAAAACAACGACAGACAAGTGGCCAAGTTTCGCGATTGGGCAACCAAACTTTCTACCCTGGGACCTTAATTCGATAACCCAAAATTAACCAAACCGGTAAAATGTAGGCCAAAACAACGACAGACGACTGGCCAAGTTTCGCAATTGGGCAACCAAACTTTCTACCCTGGGACCTTAATTCAATAACCCAAAATTAACCAAACCGGTAAAATGTAGGCCAAAACAACGACAGACGACTGGCCAAGTTTCGCAATTGGGCGACCAAACTTTTTACCCTGGGACCTTAATTCAATAACCCAAAATTAACCAAACCGGTAAAATGTAGGCCAAAACAACGACAGACGACTGGCCAAGTTCCGCAATTGGGCGACCAAACTTTTTACCCTGGGACCTTAATTCAATAATAACCCAAAATTAACCAAACCGGTAAAATGTAGGCCAAACAACGACAGACGACTGGCCAAGTTTCGCAATTGGGCTACCAAACTTTCTACCCTGGGACCTTAATTCAATAATACTCAACCCGTCTAGGCCTAACTTGGGCTACAATTTGCACAATCAGAACTTTGCCGAAAAATAGTCACTGACTCAGTCTTGGGGTAGAATCCGGTTCTGAAGGACCATGTTATTTTATTTATTTGTTGGGTTCAAAATCCCAGCTGAGCCGTGAACGGCCAAATTCTAAAGGGCCAGTTCTATCTGAAGCCCAAGTTAAGCTAAATTAAAACTTACGGATTTGAGATCCTATTAGGTCCTACCTCAGGGTAACCTCAGGGTTGCTGACTCGATGCGGGCCTACCTTAGACCTTAGTTACATGAATTTTAATGTAAACAAAAAGGGTACTATTTATGGTCTTCTTTCTCAACCTTGCAACAACAACGCAACCTGGACTATTGCACGGTGCAACAATCTTGTATCTAAACAACCAAACTGAATTGCAAGAGAGCTCTCTACAAGACCACACCCTGTACGTACAACATCCCACAAACGAGTAGAAAGAACGCGCAGCGCCCCAAAATGATGCCAACAGTGTGACCAAACAATGATGCCACAAGAGCTAAAAAATGCTAGCTCTAAATTAAGTTAATTTTTCACTAACCTTACAATTATGAGATGGATATATATACACCTTAACTTAATATATACAAGCAATGTTGCATCAATCAGCTTAGTCATCATATCGCCTTGGGACAACAATGGTTCTTCCTCTTCTAGATTTTCTAACAGGGAGCAACGCAATGAAAGAACATTTGAAGCTCTTTTAGCTCACACGAGGAATAGTTGGGAGAGCTTACGCCGAACACCAAACATTCCCTACAATCTGGCCTCTTCTATGCCGCAACGATTGCAAGAAATTATTGATGCTGGAGGAAGCTATACGAAATACTGATGTTAAAGCCATGACGTAAATGTGTATCGAACATATATTTATGTTAATATAGAATTTTATTATATTTTTGTGTGTGACATCTATAAAAGTATATATTGTGACCATGAAAGAACTTTACTTATCCTTAGTTAGAATCTTTTCTTGCAATGTCTACGCTCGTGGAGATGATAATATATGCATTGTTGAAACAAACTATGAGAAGGTAATAGTTTCAGGAAAAAATAAAAACTGGCAACATCGAGGTCATCACTTGTTTATGGGAATTGTCATATGATATGCTACCAATAAACTCTTATATACTACATATACAGTACACTATATTACGTAATAATTACGATGAACAAATCAAATGCAAATTTCTCTGATCCACGGCCCACCAGTCTTGCTTTAGGCTAATGACTTTCATAAGATGGAATAGGTTTAACATAGTTCGTTTAATAGGTTACCACTTAAAACAATGAATAAACTATCTATTAGTGAGACGAGCGTGACTTCCTCGAAATGCGAGCGTGAGGGGGGTTCACTGAGGAATTTGGTCATTAGATTCTTCACGTAGGATATATATCACAAACAACAATATTGACAACAATTCCCAACAATTACTTAATATCAATAATTGCATTTGAGCAAATAATTTAGACCTGCGTCAAAATAACTTAGGTATCATGCCATGATTTGGGATATTTGCCGAATTAGTTGTTCTCTATAGTCTACAGTATATATTGAGACGGTATAATGTAATGCCCAGCTAATATTATGATGACTAGGATTGCTCCATAACCATCCCAACATCCCGGAACTTGCTCCATTCTGCTTCTTAATCATTTGTATTTTAAACACTAAAATGTAGCAGAAGTGACGTAATAATGGACTTCATTGATTGTGTTAGAGCAGTTATGTGCACCAATCCAAACACACCTCCGCTGCCATAAGGACCGCCCATTTTATACCTAACAGACTAGCTTGGGACGAGACAGAAGCGTGAGACTTCTTGTAAGCACTGTACATAGAACCCACATGTAGGCTTCGGGCCTGCATAACAACAGAAACCAAATTATGATCTCATGATCAAAATTTTCCACTACCAACTCTCAAAATTACATCAAGGCAAAGGTCAACCACCTTTGCCAAATCAGCAATTTATAATAAAAATATGAAGATTATATTATATCGGCTCGGCTCGGAGCTGTTTATTGTTACAGCGAATGCTTTAAACAGGGAAGATGTGCTTTTGTCTTCCCTAAAGTTCTGAGTGAATTCCTTATAATATAAAACCTAATAACTATAAAAAGGATAGGCCTATTCCTTCAGGGGTTTAATTAGTGACTGCCTATATTAGTTACAAAGTGTCAACTCGCAGTGTAGGCTCCATCGTAACGGCTCTACATCGAACAGAAGCGAGGCCCAACGAAATAATAAGGCAAGGCAATTTCTTTCTTTACCATATAGGTAGTCCAAATCCCGAAAACAATTAAATATAAAGAGGCCCTTTGAAGACCTACACGTACATAATTCTCTAACGAAAACACAATAGGGCTTTTGTCGTTAACTCTCCACTGAAGTCTGCTGGAAATTTCCAACGGATGAGGGTATCAGGCAATCAACCCATAGCCCTATATAGTTTTCTCATACCTATGAAGAGTTGGCAGGGACCGCAGATCGTTACAGAGTGAGTTGCAGGGCAGCAGCAGCAATTGTTAATGCTGCTTTAAAAGATACAGGAATCCTGGATCAGGGCAACATGATTGATAAGAAAGAAGCTGGAGAGGGAAAGAGCACGAGTTGGTAAAAGATTGAGTACCAGGGTTAAATCGGAGAATATAGGAATAGAATGCATTGGCTTTGATGGGAGAAGAGATGACACGTTAACCAGGGCAGGCATTAGATGGAAAAACAACAGGCCCAAGTACTTTCCAGGGTTCAATTGGAAATAAATTGAAAAGTGATCTAACAAAACTGGAAGTGGTTGCTTTTTCTCCTGTTAAAGGAAACATTCATGAAATTTCATCTGATGATGTTAATGCTTTAAGCAGTGACCAAAAGTATCTCTGCAATATGTGCGCCTAGCTGTTCAATCTAAAAATGTCTCCAAAGATCTCGCAGAAAGATCTGGTACAATTCATCATGCTTGTTGGCTAACTAGAGCAAATAGAATTCTTAGACTATGTGTCAACACCAAATCCAACCCAAGATCTCAAAGATCTAATAGAAATTATTACGCTATCTTATGCTCCAGGATGGTTTTGGGTTGTCACATCCACTGACATCTGACAGATCATCTAACTTTTGGTACTTAGGGTATCTGCTGCGCGACTTGAAAGAGAAATACATTTTGATCATGGAACCGGTGTTTCAGAATAACTCATACTTTGCGAATCCGGAAAATATTCTACTATCGATGATAAAAGACTCAAGAAAAGAAGTTAGAAAGGTTGCAGTCCAGAGAATCATTCTCTCAAGAACTACATTTTCTGGATCAAGAAACTTTGACCAACCTCGAACTCTTAATTTTGATTCTTTAGATTATACTGAAATGATTGATTGGCAGAAAGAGGTAATGTTTCCGCCTCCACTTCTGAGAAACTTTAGCAATAAGGAACTTTTGCTAGCAAGAAAAGAACCACTCAAAATATTAGCCTTTCCTCGTCACAGCCAAGGAGTAGAAAGCGCCGTGAATCAAGTCACGAATGCACCTGATGTACGAATTGGCTACGAAAATCGCGAAAAATATATTCTTAACCTACTGGAATCACGGCAAAGACTGCCGAAATTTGAATGGAAAGGACAGTGGAATAAATAAACATGCAGTGTTACTTTCAGAATAGCTTAAGTTTACGCATCGTGCAAAAGAGCACTTCATTAGGTAACGTTTTTTCTTTTTCTTGTAGAAAACAAGTTCTTTTGTTTAATTTCTCAAAAATGTTATGTAATTCATTAATTTGTTCCTTATTTTTTATCTTAATATACAGGGTGTCCCAGGAGGAAATGTCAAGAATGCACCATTTGACTCTTTGGGTATTTCTAAGTAGAAAGTACTGGGTGATCCAGATAAATGGGACCCATAAAAAAAAGCCAAATGTTCTTAATATTTAATTCCTTTCATAAAAACTATATATCATTCGAAAGAGTAGAGTTACAAGTTTATTATGAAATATTTATTTTTTAAAAATGACTCCTTTCAAATGTGCTCCATTAAGTTGCCAAGCATTCCAGTGTTCTCGCTTGTAAGTTCTGCATCACTTTTGCAAGAGTGTGCGGTGGTATGGCCTGTATCTCATTTGTGATGGCGGCCTTCAATTCTTGCAAGGTCGTTGGGTTATTTCTGTAGACCCTACTCTTTAAATATCCCGAGAGATAATAATCTAAGGGAGAAAAATCCGGAGACCTTGCGGGCCATTCAACGTCTCCAAATCTTGAGATTAACTCGCCTGGAAACGTTTGACGCAAAACTGCCATGCAGTTCCTCGTGGTATGGCAGGTAGCTCCGTCTTGTTGGAACCAGTGGTTTTCTAGACAAAGATCTCTTAATTTAGGAATAAGGAAATCGGTCAACATTTTTTCGTAGCGATCACCATTTACAGTGACCGTGTTTCCGGTGGAATCCTCGAAAAAGTACGGCCCTATGATCTGAGATGCAGTAAGACCACACCAAACAGTTACACGCTGACTATGCAACGGGACTTCGGTAATATTCAATGGATTTTCTGTTGCCCAGAAACGACAATTTTGTTTGTTTACAGTTCCATTCAAGTGAAAATGGGCTTCGTCTAACATAATCAAAGTTGCTAGAAAATTGGTGGTGTCATTTACCTTCTGTTGGATCCATTGACAGAATTGTCGTCTTCGTGCGAAATCTCCATCGTTTAGTTGTTGCACTGTTTGAATTTTATATGGAAAGAGCATTAAATTTTGCTTGAATATACGGTGTGTTGTTCCATATCCAACTCCTAACAGCTGAGAAGCACGTCTGATGCTTATGTTAGGATTATCCTGTACAATTTCATGAGTTCTGTTAATGATCTCGTCTATCCTTGCTGTGCGCACTCTTCCGGTTGGTTTTCTTTTTCCAATGCTGCCAGTTAGGGAAAAATTTCTGACACACCGACGGATTACTTTCTTAGAAGGTGATTTTGACATCTGAAAATTTGTCTTGAAAGATCTTTGAGCTGAAACTACACTTCTTCCATGCTCATAATAATATTGCTCAGTTATGAAACGCAGCTGTTCCACAGTCCATGCAGTCATCTTGAAGGGTTAGTTTTAACTAACACTTTTATTTTGTTTTGTATCTTATCTTGTATTGTCAAAACCTATACAATCCTGTACAAACTTGTAACTATCCTCTTTCGAATGCTGCGTATGATTTTATAAAAGGACTTATACTTTAAGAGTTACAGGGGTTTCTTTTGGGTCCCATTTCTCTGGATCACCCTTTATTATATCGACATGTGCCTGATTCCCAACCGCTACCGATATACAGGCCTCTACATTTGGGTAACTAAAACATAATAAAAAGCCGATCTTAGATAATATTCAATGACATTTAATGATACATTGGCAACTGTGCAGATCCTTACATTATTTTTTTGTCTGGGGGTTCTTGAAGAGTAACGTTTATCAGCGGGGTAAGCCCGAAACTAGGGAGCAGTTGGTTGCACGTATACAGGATGCGTTCATAAACCTCAGAAATGAACTTCCGCGTTTTCCTTGGCAAGACTCGATGGATCGGAGGCTCGCCGCGTGCATTGAAGGAGGGGGTCACTTTGAAACCATTTTGCAATAAGTGCAATAGTGTATTGTATGTTTGTACTTTTTGTAAACCACAAGTGTCATTAAATAGTATCTAAGATCGCCTTTTTATTATGTTTTAATTACCCAAATGTAGAGGCCTGTATCTCGGTAACGGTTGGGAATCAGACCCATATCGATATAATACTTTCTACTTAGAAATACCCAAAGAGTGAAATGGTGCATTCTTGACATTTCCTCCTGGGACACCCTGTATAGTATATACTGAAAAACACACAAAAGTGTCATTTTCTTTGAGTTTGAATAAAAAAATAAACACGAGTTTAACACAACTGAAACAATTTTTATCCGAGTTTTTACTGAAAAATGTACATTTTGGCAAATTGAAACTAAAAACCAAAAATTTGTGCCGGGGATAGGAGACTTAGGATACGTGAAATATTTTACTGGGTGACTACTGTGACCCGTATGAAACCCCTACAATGTGTCGCTTTTGAATACAAAATATCAACCCGCCCTATATATATATATATATATATATATATATATATATATATATATATATTAGACCGTTTCACGATTATATGGTAATTTTTCAAATTGAATTTTGATAAACGCACACTTTTATTTTTTTATATAAAGGAAGAAAAACAAATAGACAAAATATCATTTTATTTGAATGATAAAAAGGCACCCCTCAGATGGCACTTCTTTTACATTAATGGATAATTAGAGCAAATATAAGACTGAACGAAAAATATGTTTTAAAACAAAGCGACTTAAATTCTATTTAAGTCATATATTGATTAAGAATATAGGGATTTCAGTGGCTGAGGGACCTCCTTTCTCTGATTTTCAATGATTTGAAAGGCCAGTTGTCTCTCTTCCTCACTCTTTGTGAGCTTCTCATTAAACTCTGTAGCCAGTTTGACTCCTCGTTCAGCACAGTCGTTGATTACTTTGACTGCCATGACCAGATTACGGTGCTCCTCAATGTCTTCAAGTTTCTTGGGAATTTCTATTTTCAAACACTTGAAGAAGTCTTGTGTTTGAGTTGTGACAAAACTGGTAATCTTTAAGTCATTGGGGTTTTGCAACATTCGGGGGTCCACCTTTCTTGCCCTCACTTTTCGAGGAGGCGCGTGGTGAAGGTTGTGGAGCATTAGAACCTTATCATCTTCAGTCACGAGGTTTGAGAAAAAGCCAAATCCTACAAGATCCTCACTCAAGTACCAACCATGGTTCTGAAGTTTTTTGAGGGCTGTAGCACCCACTTCCTTATCAACCTGGATCTTGTAGATATGTAGCATCTTGAGGAGGGCCAAATCATTTGCTGGAGCATCAATTCCAACTGAGATGTATACCAAGCTTGAAGATAAACTGTCACTGAAAGGCGTTTATTCGTATCAGAGCTTGTTTTTCATGAGGGGTGAGAAGGAATTGGTTCCTAAATAAGTAAATTTTTAAGGAATAGATGCCCTTTCCCATCCACCTAGCTCTGCTGTAAGCTCCTGGGTAGTGGAATCTGCTATCAGAGCCTTTTTTTTTGGCATTGGACAACCAAGGAAGATAAGTGCAAGTTCTAAGTATTCCCTGTAGTCACCTCGAGTGTGGCCCTCTTGAAGTTTGGAGTTGATGAAAGAAATAAGCTTGTCTCTGTGCTTCAAGTTCCAATGATCTAAAGATTCTGAGGTGAGATCATTGGGTTCATAGGGCTTGTAATTCTGCTGATCAATGTTATCCCAACAATCTCTGAATCGAATTGAATAAGGGAATTTGTGGACCCGAAGAAGAGAAAAACATGTCAAAAACTGCAGTGATAAGAAGCTCGTGGATATGGTGGCAGCATGCCAGAAAAAGGAGTGATCTCTGAAGGGCCTTTTGGATGATGGTACAAGCCCCAGCATGGATACCTGTATTGCTTGCAGTAGTATCAAAACAAAGGCCTGCTACCCACTCATTTACTTGTGGCCATTGCTTCGAGACATCTAAAACTGCTCTCCCCATTTCTTCTCCCGTTTCAGAAATAAGCTTTGGAATAGACAGTAATTTTTCTAATTCGCCTGCACCAGTCACAACAATGGGCATTACATCAATCTTACCCCCATGCATGGATGGAAGAAGCTTTCCATCGAAATGAATTATTAAAGGGTATTTGGTTGGAAACTGGCTTTAATGTCTTCTCCCATCTGCATCCGTGTTGATCGCCGAGACCTGTAGATAGAGGATGATGAAAGTGTGATCTCTTCAATTTCCACTCCAGCAGCTGAAAGGGCAGGTGCCACAATGTGCATAGCAGCTCTTGCAGATGTTCCAGTGCGGTCCAGAGCAGCCAAGAACTTTTTATCCCTAACAATCACCTGGTTCAAGCTTCTTCTTTTGAAGATGATGATGAGAGTGCTCTGTAGAACAATTCATCACCAGATGATTCTTCACTTCCTCCTGAACCGGAATTTTCACATTGGTTGAGATCCACAACCTTTGTCAATTGCCTCATTTCTTCCTTTGATTTCCTGCGAAGTTTTTCCATTCTTTCCATGCTTATCTGTCGTGCTTTTGCCTTTCTTGAAAACTCCTTGTCTTCTGGACCCATAATCATTTTCCGATCGTTCCTTTGATCCTTAAGAAAATCTTTATCCTCCTGCAATTTTATTTCTGTTTCCACTTCTGAATGAGCTACATCGAAAAGCTTCTTTAAGCTGGTGACAAATTCTGCTTCATTCTTCTCTTGGGTAGGAGTTCGTCGAGTTCGGTTCTTGACCAGCCCTTCATGCTTATTGTAAAGCCTTTTAAGCTTTGAGACAATATAAGGCTTGTGGGATGTAATTAAGGAGGCTTTTTCCCACATAGCAATAACTTCGTTGGCTACAATTGCGCAAGCTACAGAGACATTTTGCTTTCCCACCTTAATGTGATAAAAAAGACGTTTAAGGACATCACTGTTAGTTGGAAGCTGCTTCTCAGAAAAACCCTCTTCCAGCACTTGTCCGACCAACCAGACTTCACACTTGTTTCTGTTTTTTGCCATAATTCTGAGGGAAAACGTTTTACCACCTGTTAGTCTTGATAATAATATATAATCATTAATCACTCACCTAAATTATATTATGACTTGATTACTGTAAGAAAGTTGTAAAGTAACATGAAGTAACCTTTCTAGAACAGTAAACTTGTGAAAATATCAGTAATTATAGATGAAAAAGCAAATAAAACATCATATAATCCATAAAGGTAAAAAATGGAAATTCTAGAATAGTTATCCTTAAGGAAGAATTTTCTAGAATTCTCTCTGAAGAATACATGGGGGTTACTGGACCATTCCTGAAAATGACCTACTTATCTTCAAATTTTATTTATGAATTTTATATAACAAATTTAAGAGGACATCACAAAATAAATAAATATATTTGCCAGAAAAATGAAAATTTTCTCATGAGGGGTAAAATAGATATGCATTGAGGGGTGGGATAACAATAAGCTCTTGTCTTAATATTTTGCATGAAGTCTTTATTCATGACATATTACTTTTTTAGTATGTGTGCGTTGAGCCATCATAAATTTCGATTTTTCGAAACGGCCTAATATATATATATATATATATATATAACGTAAAGAACGACGCTTGTATAGGAGAATATTCCGCGCAAGATGAGGAAGAACGAAACAAATGAAGAAATGAGTTAACCACCCGGGAATCGAACCCGGGATCTTCTGATTGCCGGTCAGATATGATAACCATTACACCATGGGCCTCACTCGATCAAATGCCGTAATTCTCCTGCATACGCGCAGAAACCAATGCCCCAAGGAGGCACCTCCCGCATGCCGTACATTATATGCATTTTAACTGCAAACACGCAGTATAATTAACGTAAAGAACGACGCTTGTATAGGAGAATATTCCGTGCAAGATGAGGAGGGAGAACGAAACAAATGAAAAAATGAGGTAACCACCAGGGAATCGAACCCGGGATCTTCCGATTGCCGGTCAGATATGATAACCATTACACCATGGGCCTCACTCGATCAAATGCCGTAATTCTCCATGGTGTAATGGTTATCATATCTGACTGGCAATCGGAAGATCCCGGGTTCGATTCCCGGGTGGTTACCTCATTTTTTCATTTGTTTCGTTCTCCCTCCTCATCTTGCACGGAATATTCTCCTACACAAGCGTCGTTCTTTACGTTAATTATACTGCGTGTTTGTAGTTAAAATGTGTATATATGTATATATATAATATATCTATATATATATATATATATATATATATATATATACTGTATATATATATATATATTAACTGCAAACAACACACAGTATAATTAATGTAAAGAACGACGCTTGTGTAGAAGAGCGTTCCGAACAAGATGAGGAGGGAGAACAAACAAATGAAAACTGGTACCTCCCAGGAATCGAACCCGGATCATCCGATTGGCAATCGGAAGATCCCGGGTTCGATTCCTGGGAGGTACCTCATTCCCTCCTCATCTTGTGCGGAACGCTCTTCTACACAAGCGTCGTTCTTTACATTAATTATACTGTGTGTTGTTTGCAGTTAAAATGTATATATGTACGGCATGCGAAGGTGCCCCCCTAGGGCATTTGATTCCGCTCGTATGTAGGAGAATTACGACTTCTGATTGATCGAGGTCCTTGGTGTAGTGGATAGCATATCTGACCGGCAATTGGATGATCCCGGGTTCGATTCCTGGGAGGCTCCTCATTTTTCATTTGTTCGTTCTCCCTCATCATCTTGTGCGGAACGCTCTTCTACACAAGCGTCGTTCTTTACATTATATATATTATATATATATATATATATATTATATATATATATATATATATATATATATATATATATATATTACTGTACAGTTAAAAAAAATATTTAAATTTAACGATTGGTTAGATTAAGTTGTGATATTTTCGTTAAAAAAATTATTTTTTTTATTTTACTGTACAGTACCTATGTATTACCCTAAGTTCCGCAGGAACTACCAAAACTATTCCACTCGTAGGCCGGGATATTTTTGCTACCCGCACGAAAGGCAGGCTCTCTGCTTGGAAGCCGTTACACGTTTACTGACCGAAATACAGTATTGTAACAAAGTTCTCAAATTGCTCAATAAACAATCATCCCTAAACTTACACTCGCAAAATATAAATATATATATATACATATATATACACTAGTTATTTTCAAAACGTATCCGGACAGGGTGTTTATTTTTAGAACAAGGTCACGCTTGGAGTTGTGACTGCCAAACATGTCTGCATGTCAAGCCAAGTTGACTGATCGGGTTGCAATTCATTGTGTAGCGTCAGTCCACTGTGGTGAGCCGATAAAGTTAAACGTGTTTTGTTTCGTGGCGATTTCTTCAAACTTTTTTTTTCACTGTGAAGGTGTGCACCAGGAATATACTCCAGAAGGACAAACAATCAACGAGAAATTTTACATTGAAGTTTTGAGACGTCTACGTGAAGCAGTTGAGAGGAAACGGCCGCAGAAATCGGAGTTCGAAGACTGGATGCTTCATCACGATAATGCGCCATCTCACTCCAGCAATTTTTGGCTAAAAACGCTACCCAACAAGTAGAGCAGCCTCCATATTCGGCCGGATTTGGCTCCGACTTTTTTTCTGTTTTTGAAGCTCAAACAAACCCTGAAAGGACACCGGTTCGATGATGTTGAGACCATCAAAAGAAATTCGACGGAGCAGCTTTTGGCCATTCCGAAAAGTGCTTTCTAAAATTTTTTTCAACAGTGGCAGGCTGGCAGCATCATTGGGCAAAGTATGTGGCTTCAGAAGGAGCGTACTTTGAGGGAGATTAAGCACCAAACCCTGTATTAAGTACCATACTCTGCCTATAATCGCATCAGTCCGGATACTTTTTTGAACAAACCAAAGTGTATGTAATAATGTATGTATATACTGGGTGCTTACAAATAATCGTCCCGATTTTAAATGTTTATTGTGAAAAACTAACAAAGCTACAGCGAAAAGCAAGATATACAAATAAAGAACTAAAAAAGTTTTATTTACAAGCTAGTGAAGTTCTACATGAGCTACTTTTGTGACTCTGCAGACATCAAAGCGGTATTCTGATTCCCGCCATACATTTTGTAGCACATCCTACTGAACTTTTCTAACAGCCTCACGTATTCTTTCCTTCAAATGTTCAAAAGTTGTTGCCATTGGTGGAACAAAAGCTTCTTTTTTAACATAGCCCCAAAGGGAGATGTCAAGGGGGTTTAGATCGGGCGAACGAGTTGGCCAAAGAATGGGCCCCCCACGCCCGATTCAACGATCAGGCAATTGCTCTTTCAGGAATGTTGTAGCCTTATTGTAGAAATGGGGTGGCGCACCATCCTGCTGAAACCACACATCAGCTTAGTTCTCTAGCAGCTGGGGCATCAGCCACAGCTGTAGCATATCACGGTAGATGATACCGTTTGTTTGTTTGTTTAGCAAAGAAGAATGGACCGTACACTTTCTCAGCGGTAAGAGCACAAAACACCAACTTTAAGGCTATATCTGACATGTTCAATATTGCAAGTAAAAATTCCCTGAAATATTCTTTATTTTCATATCTTGCTTTTCGCTGTAGCTTTGTCAGTTTTTTCATAGTAAATGTTTAAAATCAGGAAGATCATTGTGTAATCACCCGGTAAAAAAAAAATAAAATATATATATATATATATATATATATATTATATATATATATATATATATATATATATACACACACACAAACACACACACACACATATATATATATATTTTTTTCACAACGACCTCTGGTCGAAGAACAAAAAATATAATGGAGAAGCATTTTTGCAAACTGTACCAACTGAATACATCCTATTGTAGTGAATACTCTTATTTTAGTTTCAAGATAAATGTTAATTTTACCGTCTTGAATTTCGGAATAGTTAAATTCATTTTAAATTAGTTACCCCATTATAATTCAATTGTGAACCACATTAATACTAATTTTATGTATACTATATTATTTTATTGTATGTAACATAATTAATTATATATCACAATTGTCAGTTAATTATTTATATTCAATATTTATTTTAATCTAATACCATGTCCATTTTACAAATAAATAATAGAAAACCAAAGGTTATATTTTCCACCTTTGGTACTGTCGTTTTCGCCTAACGGACTCAATACGGCTAGTGAGATAATCACTGGTTGGCACTTAACTAGCGGCAGTGCTTATGGCTACATCATCCAGGTTAACCTATACCGGATAGATGCGCTACGGTCCCAAGCCGTAGCTTGCCTAGGCCAACGACGACGACGACGTAAACCAACAATTGGTGACCCCGGAGCTGGATTACCCCTTTTACCCGAACGACTAGGATTAGACTGTAACGTCGTTCGTGCCCATCACCCCCTTCACCCGAACGACTAGGACTAGACTGTAATGTCGTTCGTGCCCATCACCCCCTTCACCCGAGCGACTAGGACTACTGTAACGTCGCTTCGTGCCCTGCCCATCACCCCCTTCACCCGAGCGACTAGGACCAGACTGTAATGTCGCTCGTGCCCTCTGCCCCTCACCCCTGCCCGTGCGCTCTGTGCCTGCGCTCGTCTCAACCTCCACTCCTTCGTTGGTAACTTGTCGTCTTGCTTGTACGTCAGCAAGCATAGGAGAAGATGCCTGACGACGCTGGTGCCATCTCCCACTTGAGCGTAAAGCTCCCCGTCTTCTGGCCGGGTGATCCATTTATTTGGTTCCACCAAGTGGAATCACAATTCAACTTGGGAAGGATCACCGCTAGCAGGACGAAATACGATCATGTTTTGTCCTCTCTACCAGCGAGCATCATCTCTGAAGTCCGTGACGTCATCGTATCTACTTCCACGAGTGAGGACCCGTACAACGATCTGAAGTCTGCCATCCTGTGCCGCACCACTGTCTCCGAGCGTGAGAAACTACATCAGTTAATCTCAAAAGAAGAACTTGGAGACCGTAAGCCCACTCAAATGCTGAGGGCTATGCAGTGCGCTCTAGGCGAACGCGCACAAACCTTCGATAAGGACATCTTTAGACAGTTGTTCTTGCAGAAACTTCCTCCATCAGCTCAGCGTGTCTTGGCCACTATGGATCCTGCTACTCCAGTTGATAAACTAGCAGAAACTGCCGACAAAGTAGTGGAGATTGACACAGCTCCGGTCAACAACGTGAACACACAATCGGAACTGGAGTTGAAAGTGAAGAGTTAAGTCAACAACTCAACCACGTTTGTTCTCTGCTACAAAATCAACGGCAAAGAAGCCATTCTCGGTCAAGATTTACGAAGAGGCATCGTTCGAGTTCCGGGAAGATCTGCTTCTACCACTCGAAATTTGGAAAGAAGGCTAGGAAGTGCATCTCCCCTTGCAATTTTTCGTCGGAAAACCCCAGCAGCGAGTCCTAATGGCGTCTAGTACTCGCACTGCCAACCTGTTATTCATAAAGGACAGGAACTCTGGTGTCAATTTCTTGGTCGATACCGGAGCGTCAGTCAGTGTATTCCCTCAAAAATCTGGTCATACGCACTCGGAATCTCCGCCTCTATACGCTGCTAACGGTTCACGCATACCCACGTACGGTACTCAGTCGCGTGAACTAAACTTGGGCCTTCACCGATCCTTCAAGTGGATTTTCATCTGTGCTCAAGTGCAGCATCCCATAATCGGCGCTGACTTCCTCCAGCATTTCAAACTCCTGGTGGATCTTGACAAGCGACGCTTATGCGACCAGGCCACACTGCTTTCTGTTCTTGCCAAACAGGTTGCCCTTCCGGACGCCTCGAACTCTGCACTTTCCCTCGTTCCCCCTAATTCCATGTACCAGTGCCTTTTCCAGCGATATCCAGGAATTCTTCAACCGATGCAGATGGGTGATACCATTAAGCACACCACCATTACCCATCACATTACAACAAAAGGTCCCCCTGTGTTTGCAAAACCCAGACGTCTTGCCCCGGACAAACTGAAAGCTGCCAAATCGGAATTCCAGCTTATGATGATCTTGGGATAATAAGACCTTCCAAAAGCAGTTGGTCCTCTCCCCTACACCTGGTCCAGAAGAAGTCAGGAGACTGGAGACCATGTGGGGATTACCGGTTTTTGAATTCGACAACCATCCCGGACCGACCGATATCCGGTACCAAATGTCCAAGACTTTACTTCTCTTCTCCACGGCAAATCTATCTTCAGTAAAATAGATCTCGTTAAGGCTTTCCACCACATTCCCGTAGAGCCTTCGGATATTCCCAAGACTGCAGTTTGTACACCATTTGGGTTATTCGAATTTTGAAGATGCCGTTCGGGCTACGGAATGCTGCGCAAACCTTTCAGAGGTTTATAGATGAGGTCACCAGAGGCTTAGACTTTGTTTATGCCTACATCGATGATTTGCTTGTGGCCAGCTCAACGGAAGAGGAACATAAGGAACATCTTTCACTCCTCTTTCAACGCTTAGAACAATACGGTGTTACTATTAATGCATCTAAGTGTGTGTTTGCACAGCCAACCTTGGAATTTCTTGGTCACACGATTTCGCAGCACGGAATTACCCCCCTTCAGGACAAGTGTGAAGTGATAAAAAATTACCCATGCCAAATAATCAGCGTGAGTTACGTCGGTTTCTAGGTTTGGTAAATTATTACCACAAGTTCATTAAAAACTGTGCCAGTGTTCTTGCTCCTCTACACGCTATGATCACACACAAACGCAAGGTAACGAAATTGGTATGGTGTAGCGATAGTTTACAGGCGTTCGACAATGCCAAAAATGCTATCAATAGTGCATTGTCTCTGTCATTTCCTATCAGTGATGCCCCCCTAACTCTGACGGTCGATGCATCAGATGTTGCGATCGGTGGAGTGTTGGAACAAACCATTAACGGTCAACAAGCACCCATCGCGTTTTACTCGAAAAAGCTGCAGCCAGCCCAAACGCGTTATAGTGCTTTCGGACGTGAACTTCTTGCTATTTACTTAAACGTGAAGCATTTTCAACATTTCCTTGAAGGCCGAGAGTTTTGTGTTTTTACCGACCACAAACCTTTGGTCACTGTCTTCAATAAAAACAGCTGTAACCACTCTCCCAGAGTCATCAGGCAACTCGATTATATCTCGCAATTTACCACAGATATCCGCCACATCAAAGGTGTCTTGAACACTCCAGCGGATGCACTTTCAAGAATAGAGATTACTTCTGTTACCCTCAGCTCTACACTGTGGAATGCTATTGCACAGGATCAAGATAAGGATACGGAACTACAAGACCTGCTCAGAGAAGACTCCACTCACTCACTTTCCCTCAAGAAAATGAGTATGCCAGGATTGTCTGTGCCCCTCTATTGCGACGTATCAACAGCTGCTATTCGCCCTTATGTCCCTCCATGTCACAGAAAGCAGTCTTCACGGATCTTCATAAGCCCTCCCATCCTGGTATCCGTGCTTCGCAACACCTGGTTACCTCTCGCTTTGTTTGGCCCTCGATGCGGAAGGATGTCAAACATTGGACCAAAACGTGCCTTGCCTGCCAGCGTGCCAAAGTCCAAAGGCACACCAGGTCCCCCTTTGACGCATTTCCGCCCCCATCCCAGCGATTTGAGGTAATTCATGTAGACATTGTTGGCCCTCTTCCAGTGATTCAAGGCCAACGTTATCTGCTCACCTGTCTCGACCGCTTTTCCAGATGGCCTGAAGCCATCCCACTTCCTGATATCCAAGCGGACACTGTTGCAAGAGCCTTTCTTCATGGATGGGTATCAAGATTTGGATTGCCGACAAAAGTCATCACTGACCAAGGTCGCCAATTTGAGTCTTCGCTTTGGAAGAAGTTTACCAGCTTGTTGGGTACAGTACATGCGCATACCTGTGCGTATCATCCGCAAGCTAACGGCCTCGTCGAACGCTTCCATCGCCAGCTGAAGTCATCCCTTATGTGTCACGAAGACTCCCATTGGATGGATAAGCTTCCACTCGTGTTGCTTGGTATTCGCTCTGCATTTAAGAGTGATCTGAAGACTACAGCGGCTGAACTAGTCTATGGAACAACACTGCGGCTACCAGGTGGCTACTTCACTGCAGGGGATAAGTCATGTGATCCTACGGAATTCGCTCAAACACTTTCCTCTCACATGCAGTCCCTTCAGCCTGTTCCCCCTCGATTGACTAGCCAACAGAACATCTTTGTTTCCCCAGCCCTCCAGTCTTGCACCCACGTTTTCGTTCGTGTACCTGTCCCAAAACGGCCTCTCCAATGTCCATATGACGGACCCTATGAAGTTCTCCGACGTACGCGCAAATCATTTCTCATCCAGCGCGGTTCCAAGGTCGACAAGGTTTCTATCGATCGTCTTAAGCCTGCGTTTTTGGAATCAACCTTAAGTGAGGTACATGTAGCTACCAAAAAGGTCAGCGGAAATCTGTGTCGTTCGGAACTCTTTGAACTTCCTCTCTGGTGGGGGAGTGTGTAGTGAATACTCTTATTTTAGTTTCAAGATAAATGTTAATTTTACCGTCTTGAATTTCGGAATAGTATAAATTCATTTTAAATTAGTTACCCCATTATAATTCAATTGTGAACCACATTAATACTAATTTTATGTATACTATATTATTTTATTGTATGTAAACATAATTAATTATATATCACAATTGTCAGTTAATTATTTATATTCAAATATTTATTTTAATCTAATACCATGTCCATTTTACAAATAAATAATAGAAAACCAAGGTTATATTTTCCACCTTTGGTACTGTCGTAGTTTCGCCTAACGGACTCAATACGGCTAGTGAGATAATCACTGGTTGGCACTTAACTAGCGGCAGTGCTTATGGCTACATCATCCAGGTTAACCTATACCGGATAGATGCGCTACGGTCCCAAGCCGTAGCTTGCCTAGGCCAACGACGACGTAAACCAACACTATGTTGCGTCAATGTTTAAATCTTACCTCTGTGTCAATTTCTTCTGGGCCCAATCAGACAACTTCTGAACTTCCTTCTTTTTAGCACTTGTCAATTTGCTAGAGGTAGAAGCACTCGAACAGCTCTAAAAGAGAATTATTTGGGAACAATGAAACTTTTGAGCAACCTCGTTGAACGGAAGAAATCTTTATCGTCTCCTCTTCTATTAGGTTTTCCCCCCATTTGCCTCCTTTTAAAAGCAATTCTTCGAGTGATTAAAGGAATGATAGTATGATGCGGGTTTTTTAATAAATGTAACACCGCAGCTCTAGGCAATGCAAAAATAATTTGCGTCCCACCTTCAAAACAGCAACTGCTCAAGGAATGGACTCAGTATTCCGAATTTTAGTTAGAAAACAGAAACTATGTAGGCGTTATCGTATCTTACCAAAGAAACAAAACTTAAATCATGTTTATTTCCTAAATAAGGCCAGAGATGAAGTAATAAACTAGATAATTCTCACAATGTACACGAAGCTGGAGTCGTCTACCGCATGTGTACACGTAAATTCAGGTCGACCCTAGAAATATGGAAATTGGCGGAATTTGAAGTTTGTATTTGGTATTTTCCATATTTCTAGGATCGACCCGAAACATCCTGTATATATACAATATTAGATAATGATCACTTACCAATATGAGTCCATAGTAAGCGCGGATGTTGTTTGGATTCAGTTTGATTGCCATGCAGAAGTAGTGCCTCGCCAGTTCAAGGTTCTCGGCCCCGCTCTGACAATGATTAATAACTCACTGGTATGCAACATATCTGATGTTTCAACATACATAACTGTTTTTTATCAATTCAGGTGTGCTGAATCCAAAAACCACATCTATTTTTTCTCATCACACAGTTTTCTGGCAAATACCTATCACTCATTTTGTATGGGTGGTATATAGACATACACCCAATTATGCAATATATGTGTACAATATATACATAGAATGATTTATTCATTATAGGGTAATTCCAGGGGAAAAAAAAAAAAAAAAATTACATCAAACACCTTCCAATTTCCCTATAATTTGTTGTATAGCATTGCCGATACCAAACAACCTGAAATTTCAAGTTTCAGATTGATCGGACTTACGGCTCAAAAGTTATGGCCCTTCCAACTTTTGGGGGTTCTCAGGGGCCCCCAAATTACAAATTACCATATCTCAGCCCCTAATCGACATACAAGAATGATTCAAATTGCATTTAAAAGGTAATTTGTCAAATATTAAACGAGTATAGACATGGATAGCAGCTTAGTTGAGGAGTAAAAATGTTGTGACAATTTGTATTATTAAAGGTTTTTTTACCCCCCATCTCAATGGATTTTTTAAAAATCTTCATATCGGATTAAGCCCAAACTCTATCTGTATAAGTGACATTTAAGAAATTGCTGTGTATTTAGGTGTGAACTATGTGTTTTGAGATTTGAATAGTGATAACTTCACTAAAAAAGAATGATATTTTCATTTTCATAATGATTTGTCACCTGCATTTAATTTAATTTTTTTCCTGAAAACTATACTGCCTTACGTGTAACTATCAGTACTTAATTAATTGTAAATTTGTTTCAAGAATGAAACAATTGAATTATTAGCACTTGCATTTTATTTTTGTTCTGAAATGTATAACGAGTACAGCATACGGGTTCAACAAACTCATTAAGCATAATATAATATAATATAATATATAACAACTAACATCTCTCAACTGAAGCCTGCGAACTGTAACCACACCCACACACACACACTCTAACTTGTATGACAGTAACCTATAAGTACAAGCATCAACTGGGTGAGTATAATGTACCGTACTAAAAACTTTTATGGCTCCACTAATTAGATCTCTTTTGGATGGAAAGAGTAGGCAATTTCAATACCACGCAAGATATTTGGATTGGACACAAGTTGAATCATTTTGCTTTGTCTTACCCAGCAAATATCTTCCTTCTCTGGAAAATGGTATTTATTAGGGCCTCCTGAAGATATTAAAAAGCTAATTTGGTAATCAGCAAATTCTTCTGAACTGTCTTTGATTATTCCAAGCCAGATTTTACTATCATATTTACAAGCAACATATTGGCCAATATGATACTCAGTATCTTTGTTTACTAGCAGACTGCTCTCGCCCTGTTCAACTCGACTTATTCTGAACAAAGTAGGATTTTCTGAATCAGATGTTTGATAAGCCTGTATCTGGTTCCTTGACTTGGGTACAATTCTGTGGAAGCCTCTTGTGCCCTTGATGATATAGCTTCATTAAACCTATTAGAGATATGTAATTTATTTGATTCAACCTCGTGCTTAGAAACAAAGAAAAAGTTAGTGATTTGAAGTGCTAGGTACTAAAATCATATAAAGCTCTTGGTGTCAGAACGTGACCAGCACAATTCGTTGTAGACTAGCCTTTGCTACACCTCTTTTTATTGTTCCTCCAATACCATCACAGGCATTTTTACCATGACTTGTAGCAAAGAAATTCCACTCGGCTTTGACACCGAAATCCTGTTCATGATAGCAGAAATTGATGAAATTGAATCCATTGTTATATTGTCCACCGTATCCATCAGAAAAGTAAATAACTTTTTGTACATTGGGGAATCTGGCTTTTATATCTTTTATCAAATATTGCTGAAAAGTGTGAACTGCTGAAGTCGAGTGCTCAAGACAGTCACTGACAATGCAGTAACTAGTGTGGATTAATTCCCCATCTTTCTTATGACAGACTACAAATGGGTGGTGTTGCCTGATCATTTGTGCAGTGAAAACTGAGGGGCATCCTGAGTAATAAATAAATAGTTTTCAGCAAAATCCCCTAGTACAAGTACATCATTACTTTGAAGATTCTGTTTTATATTCTTCATGTGTTGACTCTGACATTTTGCAATGTAATGATGATGAGTGAGGGAGAAAATGGCTTCCGAAAGAATTTCAATGAATTCCTCTACTGTAGCTGTATTGCTTTGCAAAAGTGACCGGTCAATAGTAGTCCATTGAACATATTGTACTGTATCTCTGTCTATCAATATTGACAAAGTATTCAAAAAGTTTGCTACACCAATACTACCAGGACATTTCAGACATTATGTAACATACAGTTAGAATTATTGATATCACAAACACTTTTTTCGTAAGGGTACGGTATGCAAGGCTTTTCTGGCCAATTACTGACACCATGAGTTTAGGATTTTGGTGATAGGTACAAACACAAACTGAGTGTGTTCCTCATACCTGTTTAAAAGAAGAAAAATACATAATATAAATCATTGCAATTTTTTTTGACTAAATATTATGAATTGAATAAAATTCAAAAGTTTCAAAGATCATTCTTATAGTATATTCATAAGTAAGTACTGTTCATTTAATTACCTTATATCATATTTAGCTGCATTTGTGGTTTGACTCTGTCTCTTACAGGTAAGAGACCGAGTATTAAAGTAATCTAATTTACATACAGTTTCTTACATGCCTTGCAATATCTTTCTCCATTTTTTAACATCTTGTTTATTAGATGGTCCAGCATCATCTTCAACTGTCACAGGTATTGAGTCTTCCAATTTCCTTTTTAGAGATGCTAAAGCTCTTTGGTATTTTTTAGATGCCATTTTTGACTTACTGATACTGTTCAGGCCATTTGAAAATTTATCGAAGTAGAATATAGTATATATATATATATATATATATATATAATATATATATATATATATATATATATATATATATATACCACACACACACACATATATATATATATATATATATATACATACAGCAGCATAATAACGAACAACAATTTAATAACAAATAACGATATAAACAATATAATACGGAAGGAAGACATAGATGAAAGGAAAGAAATAAGTAAAAGTGGCGAAGTAAACAAACGGTCCAACGAGCGAAATGATAAAAAGATAACTAAAAACGTAGAAAATAAACAGCCAAAGAAAAATAATGATAATGCCAAAACTAAGAACTTGGAAAATAACAAGAAAGAAAGCAGAAGCGTAGAAAATATCGTATGCAAATACTACGCGAAAGGAAACTGCAGATATCGGGATGGGCAATGCATATATGCACATCCCACATTATGCAAAATGCATTACGCAAAGTGGATACTGCAAGTTTGATAAGAAATGCATGTTCCACCATCTTACAGTCTGCAATACTTATGAAAGATATGGGAGTTGCAAACACAAGAAAAAATGCCGATACCACCACTTTCAAAGGAACGCAACGAGGGAACAGAAAAAACGAACATCAAAGAAGAGTGCCAATTTTTTAGACGCAGCCAACACATTTCAGCTGCTAAATACTCTCCAGCAATTACAAAACCAGCTGACAAATATAAATATAGAAATCCGAGAGCCGGACAGAAGGTACGAACAAAGGCACTTCATGCGTTATCGGGACAATAGGTACCGACAAAGATAAAAAGAGGTAAATTCTCGGAGGACCACAAGGCAACGAAACCGGCACCCCATTTGGAAGACAAATTGGAACCACCTGAATGCGAAAAAGAAATAAAAAATAAAAATAATCCTAGCCAACATACAGGGCCTTAAATCAAACCATTCCACGAACAAAGTTGCATACCTGAAAGGACTCATGCGAGAAGCCGGAGCAGACTTTGCATGCCTCACGGAAACTCATCTAAAGGACTGCCAGGCGAAATGTGAAAATTGTGAGTTATGTATTGACAAAAAAGAAATACAAATTGACAACTATAACATCCTCCGAGCCAACAGAACAGTGAGACGTAGAGGAGGATGTGCTATTTACACACGCGAAAGGCACACAGCAGAAATGGCTATAAGTACCTCAAACAACTACGTAGAATGTGTAGCAGCAAAAATTGAAAAATTAAATATGGTACTAATTGTAATGTACAGACCCCCAAACACGCCAACCTCAAAGTTTTCAGATTCCATTACAGATGTAAGAAACTGGGTAAAAGATCTATTCTCTCCAACCCCAAATATTTTTCTGTGGTGATTTTAATTTCCCATTCATGAAATATAAAAGGATAGGAAAAAATATGTGTGTTCACCAGGACAAGGGGGCACACGAGAAGACCAGGAGCAGGTAAAAATGCTACTAGCTTTAGCTGATGAATTTATGTTAACGCAAGAAATAACAGAAAACACAAGAAAAACAACTGCCTAGATTTGGTATTCACAAACAACAGTAATCTAATTGATAATGTAGAAATATCCCCAACTATGATATCAGACCACAACAACATTGAAATAATAACTAATATAAATGCAACAGGAAAGGAAAGAACACGCACAACAGAAAGAAGCAAATTCGAAATTTTTAATTTTCACTCCAAAGGTATAAACTAGGAAGATGTGACATCCAACATGGAAGTAATAGATTGGAAAACCATTTTCGAGGCCAAGACAACGGAAGAGATGGTAATGACGTTAGAGGAGAAGACGTCAGAAATTGTGGAAAAACAAGTCCCAAAGATACAACAAAGAGGAAAGAGAAGCAGGTTCGAAAGACAAAAGAGGGCATTGTTCCGAAAAAGAAAAAGAGTGACTGCAAAATTAAGTAATTGTAAAGATGACAACATCAGAAAAATATTAAATGATAAACTACAAAGTATCGATGTCGTCATACAGGAACTAATCGATAAGCATACAGAAAAAGATGATGACGCTATAGAAGCGATAAAGGCGAACTCAAAGTACTTCTATAATTTCGCAAAAAGAAAGTCGAAAAACCATGCGACTATCGGACCTTTAAAAAATGAGAACAGTGATTTATCTGATAATCTAACAGAAGTATCTGAAATATTAAAAGCTCAGTATGAATCATCTTTCAGTATCCCCAAAACTGACAAATTGATATGCGATAGAAACGCGTTCTTTGAAGAAGAACCACAAGGGGAAAGTATAACGGATTTCGACTTTACGACGGATGACATTACACAAACCATAAGGAAACTAAAAACACACTCAGCGGCAGGACCGGATAAATGGAATGCCACACTGATCAAAAACTGCAAGAATACAATCGCTGAGCCCCTATACTGGATATGGAGACGATCATTAGACACGGGAGAAATACCGGGCATCCTGAAGAGCGCGAACATAGTCCCAATATATAAGGAGGAGATCGATCAGAGGCCAAAAACTATAGGCCAGTGTCGCTTACATGTCATCTCACTAAAATATTTGAAAGAATAGTTAAACAGAAAATCTATGACTTTTTGGAAACTCAGAAAAAATTCAGTGATAACCAAAACGGATTTCGGTCAGGCAGATCATGCCTATCACAACTAATGGAACACTACAACAACATTATTGATTCACTTGAAAGTAATGAAAACTATGATGTACTATACACAGACTTTGCTAAAGCGTTCGACAAGTGTGACCACGGAATCATAATACATAAACTGAAATATATGGGAATAACAGGAAAAGTAGGGAAATGGATATATAATTTCCTTACTGAGCAGAGGCAAGTCGTTACAGTACAAGGAGTATCTTCATCAGAATCAGAGGTCCTCAGCTCGGTACCACAAGGAACAATATAGCTCCACTACTCTTCATAATCATGCTAACTGACATAGATGAGGACGTTACCAGAGACAGCACAGTAACATCCTTTACGGATGACACAAAGATCAGTAGAGAAATAAGAAACCCAGAAGACATAGGATCTCTACAAACCGACAAACAAAATCTACAAGTGGACGGAAGACAACAATATGAAGTTTAACACCGAGAAATTTCAGCTATTATGGTACGGAAAAAGAGAAGACCTAAAGTCCATGGAATATTATACCCCAAATGGACAGGAAATTCAGAGAAATTCCAGAGCAAAAGATTTAGGGGTTGTAATGACAGATGATGCGAAATTTGAAACACAAAATGAGATAGCAGTAAACAGGATTCACGGAAATTTCATCGCCAGGAAATTACATCGTAAAGAATTTTAATCGCTAGGAATTTTAATCGCAAGGAAAATATATCGCCACACCATAGAAATATATATTATTTTAGTTAATGTATAATATTTTATTTGAAGGAAAAAAAGTAAATAGCATTTATTTTTATTTGCATTCAGTTATATTAATAAATAAAAAATAAGATATAAAAAGTAAATAACAATTATTTGTATTTACATTTATTTATATTAATAATATATAACATTTTGTTACTTATTATTAATCATTACTATTAGTAAACGAATAAAAATAACGAATAATAGAAACATAAAAATAAGAAAAATTAATTAAATGCAGAACTTGTAAAATTTAGAAACCAAAATTGTGAGCAATACCTCGTAAATAATCGAGTACTTCGCGATTTTCATAATCATTTACGATGCGCTGGATTCTTGCTGCAACATCTCTATATTTCTTCTTAGGAGGAGGAATTTCTGCACCAGCGACATATTGTTCTATTTTTCCTTCGTTTCTGCTTTGTTCGTCTTTTATGGTTTTTATGAATTTTCATATCATTGGATGAGAAGCCCCAATTAATTCGCTGAATGCTCGGTGCCATCCTTCGCATGAGTTATTTGTTTTAGGAGCACCTTGTAGGGCTGTATCAAAGCAGTTCCATAATGCATGGGCAAAGCGAGGAGGAGGTCGGCGAATTAAACGACGATCAGGGCGGCCAATCCACGTATCTTCCATATAATCTAAAACTGGCTGAGCTTCCTCTGGAAAATTATTATTATCACACAAATCTTCAAAACAACGAACTACGTCATTAAGTGGCACGAATGCGATGGCTGGGATCATGCGCATTTTCAATGCAAATTCTGCATCATTTTCATACAATTGCTGCAGTCCGTTTGTCTGAAGATTTCGAAAAATACATTGGGAGAAATGAAAAAAGCAACCTTTTTGTTGACAGTCTGGAAAGGCTGCACTAAAGGCATTGATTGCTGCAAGCTCGAAATCTGTCATAATCGTCGTAGGTGACAAGTTTGGTTCCAAATTTTTTAGTTCCACTAAAAGTCTGCTGTAAGTATTTTCATTTCTTCGAATCAATAACGCATAAACAACAGGAATAATATCACCATTTATGACTCCATGTATTGTATAGAGTTGTTCGAATAAAGGTGGAACAGTCTTAAAAGTTCCATCTGCATACCAACATCTTGAATTAGACAATAACTGTAGATTTTGCTGAGTAGAAAATATCAAGATTCTATTTGGGCCATCGTTGCTGTCGAACAAAAGAAAAGGTTCATTTGAATGTGTCACTCGGTACTCAGGAGGAATGTTCAAATCATTTAAAGTCGCTGGATTGGGAGGCACTTGTCCCGCTTGATTTCGAGTGTTTCGGATTGTCTTCTTTAAAGATTCTGTAGGGGGAATCTGGCCGACGACTGCTCGAGATAACCCAATGTAGGCTTGTGTTACAATACAATGAGTCCCATCTTGAGTCGTGCGAGCTCTCTCTTTCACTGCATTGAGAACCTTGGTTACTTCAACACGAGCACTATTGCCTGCATGATTATGTTCTCCAACTCGTTTGGTAATTGAGCAATTTTCTGAATGAAGGCGTGCCCGACAACGCTTTTTCTAAAATTGATCGCATTTCCAAAATACTTTTTGTCCACTTGCCTTCTCTCTAACAAATAGATGACCATTATCAATCAGTTTCCGCTGATTCCTTGTGCTTGAAACATAGTTGAGGGGCATATTGAATGTACTGCCTTTTCTTATATACAGGGTGTACATAAAGTCAGGATCTATTTTTGTGAAGCACTTGGAAATTATATGGAATTCAATCATAAAATGATAAAGTGGTAACATTTATTAAATAATTAAGAGTAGGATTCGACGTGACGCCCATCAGTATCCCTGCACAGCTCAAATCGTTCCGCAGCATTTCTAAACACATTCTGGAGCATTTGCGGGGTTATGTTATCTGCAGCAGTTCGTGTACGTAAGTTTTCAAGACTCGTAATCTTCGTCTGATAGACGTGCGATTTGATAAAGCCCCATGCAAAGAAATCTAAAGGGGTTAAATCTGGTGATCTCGCTGGCCAAGGTCTGTTGCTTCCGCGTCCGATCCAGTGATTTGGAAAACGTCCATTTAGATAATCCTGAACAATTTTGGCATAGTGACAAGGAGCACCATCATGTTGATAGACGACGGTACTAACAATCCTATCCCCAATCAGCTGAGGTTCAAGGAATTGCTGCAGCATGTCCAGATAAATAAGCCCCGTAACTGTAGCTTCAGCAAAGAAAAAAGGACCATAAACCTTAGATTTTGTTAAACCCATCCAGACATTAACTTTAGGTGTCTCTCTTTCCCAATTTTGGACGAAATCATTCGGTCTTTCATCTGCCCAAATTCGACAGTTATGGCGATTTACTTTTCCACACGTATGGAAAGTAGCTTCATCACTAAAGAGAATGTTGTCCATTAAATTATCACTCCAGATTTGTTCTACGAGATCAGCACACACAGCACTTCGTCGAGGGAAATCTTCCTCATGTAAATCATGTAAAACCTGCAAATGATAGCTTTTCTTCTGCAAATTAACTTCAGAATTTTGTGCATAGATGACGTCGGGAGGCCGAGTCTGTGTGATGCAGCACGAACGGACGTACGTGGCTTCAGTGATAATTCCGCGTACTGCATTCACGGTAAGATCTGACATACACGGTCGTCCTGATCTTGCTTCATCATTTACAGATCTCGTTCGTTTAAATTTGTTCACCAATTTTCGTATTGTCTTGTCTATTGGCCCCGGCTTATGAAATCTCCTAAACTTCTCTCTGATGTCATTGTATTTCTTTCCCTCGATTCGCCAAATTACTATTGCCACACGCTCTTCTGTATTCATTCTAAGGGCTTCTGAAAAGAAAAATAGAAAAAAATAATTATTTCACAAAAATAGATCCTGACTTTATGTACACCCTGTATATAACACAACCACGCACCGACAATACCAAGTCTATAATGATTAAATTCGTATTATAATTTCAAATAATATAGACTCCAAAATCTTAAAGGTCTATTTTAATGACTACAGGGGCGGGGCTTTTATGCGGGGCATGACAAATGGGCTAAAACTAACCATTTTAATCTTGTAACCTTTCTCCCATCTTATCTTCTTAAAACAGTCACCTGCATGCTAAATCTAACCATTTTAATCTGGTAACCTTTCTCCATCTTATCTTCTTAAAACGGTCACCTGCATGCTAAATCTAACCATTTTAATGTGGTAACCTTTCTCCAGAGCTGGGCAGTATTTAAATACATTTGTATTTAAATACGTATTTAAATACATTTGTGTATTTAGAACTGTATTTATAAATACATTGTTTTTCATGTATTTAAATACTTTAATGAGTATTTAAATACAATGTATTTAAATACTTAAAATATAAAAATGTAAATACTTTTACTGGTTTAATACACGTTCTGTACTAGCACAGTACGACGCGTCGACAGTGTAGTACAGCATGGTTCATGTTTCAACGTGTCAGTTCAATCAGTTTGTGCCACTCTTAGTCGAAAGCGGTTGATTTCTTTATCGTGTGCGTGTCATGGCTTAGTGAATTAGTGAATGCATATGTTAAAATTTGTATGTATTTAAAATGTATTACAAATGTATTTAAATACAATTGATGTATTTTGTATTTAGTATCTAAATACATTCGTAAATGTATTTAGTATTTAGTATTTAAATACATTTCTCCCATGTATTTTATTTAGTATTTAAATACATTCAATGTATTTATTGCCCAGCTCTGCCTTTCTCCCATCTTAGCTTCTTAAAACAGTCACGTGCATTTACGTCAAAAAAGGGCCAAAATGAGACACTTAATCATAATCTTATAATTATCAGTCCCATGATCATTTAAAGCTTCGTATGTGTAACTTATAATATGTTTACACTTAACACTTTACTGCCCAAATGGACAAATTTGTAACCTGTCAAATCACACATTCATAACTTAACCCTACAAAAACTTGGGTAGTAAAGGGTTACAATAACAATCATTTTTATTTGTATAAACAAATTTGCATAACAAAAGTTAAGAACATAAAATTATTAAGAAAAATTAATTCAATGCAAATCTTGTTAATATTATATATATATATATATATATATATATATATATATATATATATATATATATATATATATATATATATATATATATATCATTTTTTTAAAAATTTTAAATTATTTTCTATTGCGCGGCGATGTATTTTCCTAGCGATGAAAATTCCTAGCGATGAAAATTCCTAGCGATGAAAATTCCTAGCGATGAAAATTCCTAGCGATGAAAATTCCTAGCGATGAAAATTCCTAGCGATGAAAATTCCTAGCGATGAAAATTCCTAGCGATGAAAATTCCTAGCGATGAAAATTCCTAGCGATGAAAATTCCTAGCGATGAAAATTCCTAGCGATGAAATTTCCTAGCGATGAAATTTCCTAGCGATGAAATTTCCTAGCGATGAAATTTCCTAGCGATGAAATTTCCGGACACGGTGGTGGGACTTCTGCGGTGGGGAGAGATGGACATAGTAGACGTAGTGGGCGGTGTGAGGGTCCGAGCCGTCTTCTTGGTTCTTGGGGAAGAGGGAGACACGCGTTGGAAGGCCGGAGGGTCTGGCGACACGCTCCGGGGTCTCCGCCTCGATGGCTTGCTCCGGGCGGCAGGTTCGGGCGTGTGCAGAGTACTGGGAAGGCAGGGTTTGAGGTGGATGGGACCTGGGTGTCCTGGTCCCAGACTCCTGGGGGTTCGTGGCACGTGAGGTGCGGGAAGGAGAGGGATGGTGGGGGGACAAGAGACCGTCAGGTCCTGCGAGGATTTTCTTTGGGGGGGACGGGAGCAGTGGCTGGGGGGGGGGGTCGGCGGCAGGCCAGGGCGGCGTGCCGAGATGAGAGAGCCGAGAGCAGCGGCATAAGACACCCCGGCCTCACCTCCCGACTCCGCACCCTGTCTCGTGCCTCACGGGGGCTAAGGAAGTCCGTTACTTGTAGGCCTCGGACCTCCTTCTCGAACTTGAAGAAAAGGCATTCGCGGGATGAAGAGGGGTGTGCGCCTTCACAATTGGAGCATTTGGGTGTATTGGGGCACCTGTCAGGGTGAGCGAGTTGTCCACACTGAATACACAGTTGATGCGGCAGTCGACAAACGGAGCTAACGTGTCCAAACTTATGTATTTAAAGCAACGGGTCGGGTCCGGGATGTATGGGCGGATAGAAAAACTCGCATGATGCGCGGTCTCCATACCCCATACAATGCGGTCGGGGAGGATTAAGGTATTGAAAGTAAGGAGCAGACGTGGGGTGGGGGGAGGGGGTGCCTCCCTGTCGGGGATGTGAAGCGATAAATCTTAGTGACTCCTTGGGGTGCGAGGTCCTCAGGAGTCGTTCACTGCGATCGACAATAGGAGGGTGGCGTAAATAGTGCCCTAACTCTGGTTCAGGCGAGGGTGTGGGGAAACGGACACCGAGCATCCAAGGACCTCAGTGACGGAGAGTAGGGCTTTTGTCTCTCCGGCTGAGCGCGTGACTTTACGAGGAGGGAGCCATCCCTCTGTGGGCGTACGTCGTAGCGGCTGGAGTTGCTGTGGGTTCGGATCGCCTGGAACGTCCGTTCTGAGTTGGTCGGGAGGGACCCAGATGTAGGCCGAATCACCAGGAATTTGTAGATACTTGGAAGGGAGAGGGAGGCTGTAGAGTCGAAGTGGACTGGGATATTCAACAGTCGATAGGACGGCCGTAAATGCCGGCTCCCCCGTCCGCCGCGGTGCTCTCTCCGTGGAGAGGCGGGCTGACGGCGGGTGAGGGGGGCATATGGGGAGAGCAAGAAGCCGGGTTGTGGGGGCAAGTCCTCGGTGGAACTTGACTTGCCCGAAGGTGGCTGAGGTGGGCTGGGACAAGACCCCTGCTCCAGAGAGTGTAGGTCCAAGGGCATAGTCGAGGGTTGCGGTCTTCCAGTGGTAGAGGACTCGAGGGCCTGGTTGCCTACCACCCGAGTGTTGAGAGAAGTAGTAGTCCGGGAATGAGAAGCAGTAGTCGTAAGCCGAGGGGAGAAGTATCCATAGCGAACAAAAGAGAACTTCATCCCCCGCGCGCATCCAGCCACCACCGACTCCAACAAGGGAAAGGCGAATCGTGGGCACACTTGGTCCCACCGCCAATAGATGTCACGCAGGGGAGATACACCAGTACCCAGTCCTGTGCCTGAAAGGCGGCCTCTCTCATCCAGCGCACGGTGAAAAGTGGCAAGGACAGGGCTTGGGTTTGGCTGAAAAGCGACAAGGGTGCAGGGCAACCACCTCCCACACCCAAGGGCCAAGGAAGGGGTCAAAATCAAGGTCCAAAAAACAACGCCAAAAAGAGAGAGAAGCCAGAAAGAAAGGGGTGAAAGGAAAAAGAAAGAAAAAGAAGCAGGAGATCAAACGGGTCCAATGGTCCACGAGAGCAGAGAAAGCCCTTACACCGAAGAAAGGTGTATTCCCACATTCGGCACAGAGGGACGCGCCCTATCGCTCCGGACAAAGCAAAGTGTGTGTGTGTGTGTGTGTGTGTGTGTGTGTGTGTTTAAGTTCGGGAAGAACCGATTCGCCTCTATTTAAAAGGGCATATCTCGGTGGAAAAACACAGAAAAAGTGAGAGGAAAGACAGAGGAAAAAGAAAGGGTGGAGGGGACAGTCGAAGTGGAAAAAGACCAAGGATGACAAGGACTGCAAGGTCGAGCCCCATCATCCTTGGGTGCTAGGGCCGGGAGGGCGCACGTGAAACCTCCTGGAACAAGCACGTACAAACGAGCACAAAGAGCACTCAAGAGCATGAGCTTAGAACCCCCTTGCGGGGATACATACATACATACATACATACATACGTATGTATTATATATATATATATATATATATATATATATATATATAGGGCGCCTCGGTGGTGTAGTGGTTAGCGTCGCTGACTACGAATCCATCGGCCCAGGGTTCGAGACCCGACGGCAGCCGGCGCGCAGCAAAACCCAGCTGTTCATCCTTCCACACAATAAAGAAAGTGGTTGGTAGATAAATGGGTACCCTAGGTGGCCTAGTGGTTAAGACGCTGGGCTGCTGATGGGGCGTGGTTCGGATTCCACGTTAAACTGTAGGTCTAAGGTGGAGTGAAAAGCTTGACCTTCGTCAGAATGAACAATTCGGGCGGAAGCTAACCAAAGGTGTATATATAGGGTGGCCTTATTTTGACATTTTGGAAAGTTCTACCTCTGACCTTCTCAGGTGGTTCCATTTTGGTAAAAACTAAGATGAGTCAAATAAGAGCCAGATTGAATAATATTTAGGGTGGCTCAAGGGCATCAAGTTGCCCCCTATTTGTGACCTTGATGACCTGTTTCCTTTTCTTTGCTTACAGGTTTTATGTATGATGGCAATGCGCTCCCACGATTTCTGGTTAGCCCCGCGGACGGGATCGAAGGAAGTAAACTCCCTTCAGGGAAGCAAGTTCTTGGTCACTTCTTGCATCGCCATATTGTTCTCAAAGAAGAAATCCGAACAGCAGCAACTCGGACCATCGAGCGAGTCGAAGAGTTCTGGTCTCGCGCCAGAATCCCAACCAAGCATAGCCAGCATTCGATCAAAAAGCTTGAGCAACTCCTCTTCGAGTAGGAGGGCTGAAGAAGAAGAACAAGCCGTCGAACCCACACCCAACAAGCTAATGAAGCCACGTTCTTAGCCAAAGTCGAGGAACTTTTTGACGTAGCACACGCTTATGCCATGGAGCTCATCAAAAATCAAGACAAGCTTTTCCTTGAATCTCAGCGGAAGAAGGGACGACCTGGCTCCCTGGGGGGAGTTGACAAGGTGCTGCTCCAACAGCAGAAGCAGAAGGAAGAAAAACTGATGAGGAGACGTCATCGATCACAACTTGACAAAGAAGCCTTGTTGGGAAAAACGGAGCTGGAGAGCAGCACTGACTCAGAAGAAGATCTGTATCAAGAACCAGGTCCCAGCACAAGTAGTGCGGGTAGTGCCTCTCCGCCACGAAAACGAGGACGCAAACCTGTCATTTCACCGCAACTGGCGCTATGCTTGATCGAAATGGTTTAAGTGACAGAGCTACTATGATCATCATCTTCAAGGCTTCCAGAGCCCTTGGACAAGACCACAAGAGCTTGCTCTGAACAGGTCGACCATCCAACGTCAACAACACCGAGAAGCAGCCGCTGCCAGCATCAAAGAGGCGTTCAAATCAGACACACCCCTTACAGTCCACTGGGATAGCAAGCTCAGCTCATGCCTGATCTCACAGGGAATATGAAGGTGGATATGCTGGCTATTCTAGTCTCGACAATGGGAGAAGAAGAAGCTGCTGGAGATTCCGAAGATACCCAATGGGACCGGCCAAGCTATGTACAACGCCATTCGCTAGTGGGGGCTAGAAAACTTTATCCGTGCCATGTGCTTTGACACAAACTAACTCCAACACCGGTTGATCGTCAGGAGCCTGCGTAATTCTCGAGCTCCTACTGGGCCGGCGTCTTCTGCATTTTGCCTGTCGATACCATATCCTGGAGTTAGCTTGGCCGCCGCCTTTCAAGCTTGCTTGGCCCCAACGGTGCACCGGAAATCCTCTTGTTCAAGCGGTTCCAAGCACAATGGCCATCCATTGACCAAGAAAGGTACGAGGAAGCGTTCTCGGACGACTTCGCTGCATTAGAGCTCGCCGATGTCCGGAACGAGGTCATTGCGTTCTGTGAGCAGCAGCGTTGGAACACCAACCCCGGGATAACTATCGCGAGCTACTCATCCTTATTCTGTCCTTCCTCGGAAGCACACTTTCACGTAAGAAGACGTTTTGAGCTCCTGGGACTATGCATCTTGCTCGCTGGATGGCAAAAGCCATTTACAGCCTCAAAGTTTGGATGTTCCGGTCTCAGTTTCATCTGACAGCGAGGGAAGCTAAGGGACAGAGATTTTAACATCTTTCTTGCAAAAGTTTACGTCAAGGCCTGGTTTCTGGCCTCTTGCTTTCACCGCAGCTAGAAATGATCTCAAACTTCTTCAGCAGCTTCACACATACTCTCAACGAAACATCAGTGCAGCTACATCACGCAAGTTGACCGGTCACCTATGGTACCTGTCGGAGGATTTGATTCTTCTAAGCCTCTTTGATCCAGAGGTGGATTCAACCACAAAGCAGGCCATTCTGAAATTTTAACAGAGAAGGAAGGAGAGGATGACCCATCAAAACGGGCGTTCGTGGATTTGGCGACGGTGGAACAAAAAAACGCTCGCCAGTTTTGTGTCAAAGGAAAGCAAAAAACTGTTCGCGACGCTAGGCATGCCGGATACATTCCTGAACGAAGACCTTGGTACATGGAATGACAGGGATGACTTCAAGGCTGCCAGGCAATCGTCCGCTCTTTAGCAACGACCAACGACATGCAGAGCGAGGCGTTGCCTGATACAAGACGCGACGCGGTCAGGGCGATTTCGAAATGAAGAGCAGCTGCAATATGCCCTCCAAGTTATTGAGCAGAGCCGGGCAAACTTTCCTGACGCGAAGAAATCAACGCTGCTGATGAAGTCGTGATGTGCGATTCTGTTATAACCAAGTGTCCCTTCTACACTGTTTTGAAATTATGTAATTACATTTTTGTACAATGATCTTTCTTTATAATAATGCAATAAAAGGAGTCATGGAACAAATATACTTAATTTCCTAGACAAATAACTTAAACGGCCAGCACATTTGGCTATGTCTGGAGGGGGCTAGAGTGTACAAATCTTGACAGCTTGAGCCACCTCTAAATATTATCATCATCTGTTCAAATTTCACATAGGATACTTTTCATAAAAAGGAAACCATTTGGCGGGGGTCAGACGTAACATTGCTCTGTTCAGAAATTTCACTATATGGATAAGAGCTACCCTATATAATATATATAATATAATATATATATATATATATATGATGAATAAAACCACGAAGGAAAGGAAACACAAAATGGTGCTCAAGCGCTTTCGTCTAATGACATCCTCAGGAACACTGAAGTACATAAAAAGGTTAAGCCTATATATAGGTTACAGAAAGAAAAAAAAGAAAAAATAAATAACATACATACACACACACACACATATATATATATATATATATATATACATACATATCTATATATACAAATACATACATATATATACAATAAACAGAGAAGTAAAAATAATAAAAAATAAAAAATTAAAACCTTAAAGGATTACCAGTGAGGCGTACAGATTTGTAAGGAAAAATATCAATTTTTAGCACAAGATCAAATGGATTATAAAAATACAAAATTATACTGGAACTCTGCCGGGTTTTAACACAATGCTGCCTATGGTCAGGTTTCGATATATATAAAAAAAAAAAAATAAAAAATAAAATGCAAATTAAAAGTTAATCGATTTTAGCACAAGATCAAATGGATTATAAAAATACAAATTTATACTGGAACTCTGTCCGGGTTTTAACACACTGTGCCTATGGTCAGGTTTTGATATATATAAAAAAATAAAATGCAAATTAAAAGTTAATAAAGTAGAAGACAAGTTTACCAAAGATTTAATGTTTTACCCTTCTTATTTAAATCTGTTTTAAAGGAATTCAACATAACAGGATCGAGTTGAAAAAGACCTTTGCTTATGTTGAAGTTATTTGAAAGTTGGATAATGGCAGACTCAAGAATATTTCTATTAACAATGTTGCTGAATGGAATAAAACTGAAGCATTATTCCAATCAATACAGTGGGCTAACTCTGACAAATGGACAAAAAGGGCACTGGACAACTGTCCTGTTCTAACGGAATATTGATGCTGTTTTATACGTGTGTGCAAATCCTTTCCCGTCTGACCTATGTAAAAGGAATCACATTGTTTACAACCAATTTTATAGATAATGCCTGAATTATTGGTAGGGCTATTTTTACTATGATATTTTTCACAATATTGTTATATGAAAATACTACATTAATATCCAAAAGTTTAAGTACATTAGCAATGCCTAAAAAGCCCGGGAAAAATGGAAGTACTAAAATATTTTTGACAAAGTACGAGTGTTAATATTGACACGATAGAAAGTTCGTTTTGCCTTGTTGAGACAAGATTCCATAAACGCAGATGGATAACACAAATCACTTCCAATACCGTTGATTTTTTCCAATTCGGCATCGATGTATTCCGGACTGGCGATCCTAAGGGCGCGGAGAAACATTGATGAAAATATGGCCTTCTTAGTGGGGGTATCATGTCCCGAGTAAAAGTGTACGTAGGACAAATTGTTTGTCGTTTTCCGATAGATACTAAACTTAAAACCTGGGCTTTCCCTATGTACACGCACATCCAAAAATGGGATTGAATTGTCTTGCTCAACTTCTAAAGTAAACTTAATGGAGGGGACTTGATCATTTAACTGAAGGAGGAAGCTATCCAGGTCACGATTCATGGGCCAGATACACAAAATATCGTCGACGTACCGCAACCAAGGGATGCCAACCCCCAGGATTCTCGGAATATAGGTAATTTCGAAAAAACTCCATATAAATATTGGAGAGGAGGGGCGATAAGGGGTTGCCCATAGCCATCCCAAAAACTTGTGATAATACTCGTTATGAAAGTGAATTTACAGTCTTTGATGCAAAGCTTAATGAGTTCCAAAACATGTGTGAAGGTAGTGGCAGGTCATACTTATGTAATTCTTGGGAGAGAAAGTCAAGCATATCGTCAATCGGCACTTTTGTAAACAATGAACAAACATCAAAACTAATCAATTTATCGTTAGTTTCAGTACGTGCATTATTCAATTTTTCCGTAAGTTCCATGGAATTTTTTACATGTGAATCAGAGATAGTTCCGAGAATGGGGGACAAGACTTTGACAAGCCATTTGGAGAGTTTATAAGTAATAGAGCCACCGAGCTAATAATAGGGCGCATAGGGTTACCAGGTTTGTGGGTTTTAATAAGACCGTAAAGGTAGGGCAGAGCAGGTGAAGTGGACATGAAAAGCGGAATTAAGTTCTTATGATCTTTGAGAAGGCGTTTCAAGCCACTATTAAATGATTTGATGACGTCATCCTGCGGGTTCTTCCTAAGTTTGGTGTATGTGGCGGGGTCCTGGAGAAGCTCGTTCATCTTTCCGATGTAGTCCACTTTGTCCATAAAACTATGGTGTTAGCCTTGTCTGCTTTAGTAATATGGAGCTCCCCATTTTTTTAATTGTGAGAGGCTATTTTGGATCGAAAAATTAAAAGTCTCATTCGAGATAGTCAGTGGAGTAAAAAAGCAAGCTCAAAGTGTGTTTTGAACCTTTCTTCGAAAAACATTAGTGACGATGCAAAAAGTGCCCTTGGATATGGTATGTCCTTTTTTATTGTTAAAAAACCTTCGGCTTTACAAATTTGTTACAGTCTCGCGTGTTTTGAAAAACAGTGTAATCTCCCTCAGTATTTGTTTAACATAGTTAAAAAACTTGTGGGGTTTTTCATGAAACTTAAGTGCATATGCAATTATTTTTAAAAATTGTCATATAGGCGCCTATAATGATTTTACATGCAAAGCAAGCAAACATGAGTCAACAAATAGACCTACAGGTATAACTCTTTGGGTGAGGTAGCAGGTTATAGAGTGTAGACATCAGCCAATCAGGGTGTTATACATCCTGATTCTTGAGTCAACTGCATCTTCAAGAATTTTCTACTTCTTCATGGATTGTATTTAAAAGTGGACCAGACAAATTTCGAGGGAAGGTGGAGTGTAGCCTGGTCTTAGAGTCTCATCATTTCAATAAATACTTAGACTCTGCACATAGAAATGGAATATTATTGCATAAAAGAATTTGCCTATTTTGTTATCAATGACATTTTTCTGCAAAGTTGTTGTTGTCATGCCAAAATCGCTTACTTTCTTTTGAATTTTCTTTTTTTTTTTCATCTGTAATTGTGTCAGTGGTGGTGAGGATGAGTTGGATCATCTGAGAGGTCTATGTCATGGCAGTATGAAGATGATGTTACTGGCAGTATTGTCAGTCTTGTTCTTGATTCCATGTGTTTCAAACATTTCATTAAATGCATTTTTATTCGCTCTATTTTATTATTTATTTCATTATTGCAATGTTTGCATCTAACTTACTAGTCCATCAATAATATTGACTTCACTCCATTCATGCCCTGATTTTCTTCCTGATCCAAAGGTCTTGGCTTATTTAATGCAGTTATAACTTCAAACAGACTAATTCTGTAGGCTAGCAGTAAAGATAAATATGCTGTTGCCAGTTTGTTTTATTTAACTGTGAAATAAAAGAAAAAATATTCAGTAATATGAATTAAATAGATATAACTAGCTGAATTAAGTTCCCTTTGGGAGCTGTAATTCATCTACTTCAAAAGCCAATCTTCCATAGGAAGTATAGCCTAACAAATAGGATAATTTACCACACCAAATTTAGTTCAAATTGGTCCATGTTTTCCAAATTTTGTTGTGAAGCTCAATCTGAGAAAATAATAACTTTTTATGCTTAATTGCCTGGAAGGCAACCTTTTTGCTAAAAACAAGACAAATGTTATATTAATAGTGTACGGTACAGTACAGTATTATTATAAAAATAAGAATAGGTAGGTCTAATATGAACTACCATATGGACATATGAAAAAACCCAATTTTACCAGGGTTTTTTCGGGTTTTAGGTGAAAAAACCCGAAAACCCCACACGGGGTGGGCTTTTTTAAAAAAAGTGGATTTTTTGCCAACCCTATATATATATATTAGGGTGGTCCAAAAAGTTAAAGCATCGACTAAGTTCTCTCCACAAGGTTGGTTGTATGCCTCTTGGTGTGGACAGTATTTGTGCAAAGTTTCACGTTATTCGGTTAATATTTAGGGGTCGCCCCACTTGCCCCCTTTTTGAAAATTTGGGAAAATATATAGACAACTGAATAACTAAATTTTTTTTTGGTTCTCAAAGAATATGAAAGAAAACAGTAAGACAATAGGACATGATAATGGGTGTATCTTCATTATTTCTTCTGCATCAGAGTCGCCTTGGATGGTATTGGTATCTGTTTTCGGTGGGCGGCTACGAGTTGTAGGAGGTACTGCTTCTGGTCCTCGTTTCGTGTCAAAGTGTCATTGTAGCGTTGTGCGAGAGCAATACCTCGCTCGGCAGCATCATTGACGACTTTCATCTTTAAGGCGCGATCTCTAAGTTCCCTGTAGTTTTTGTCATTTGGCCATTCCCGTGGATCTTTTTGAAGTAACTGGCGCGCTTCCTCCTTACCTCCAACTTTCAAGGCATCAAAGAGGGTCAATGTCCTTTTCGTGACGAAGGATGCCACATCATTTTCAACACCAGCTTCCGCCATGTCGATTCGTCGGGGGCAGCCATTCTTTTGGGGATGTTGGAGGTGTTGAACCATTCTCCTTTTGGTATCAGGATCGATCCTATTATCGAAGGAGGCCAGTCCAATCAGATGCTCCGACAAGTACCACAGGTGGCGTCTTAGAGCTGTCTTCGCCGCTTGTGCAGCTCCTCCGTGTGGATATTTTTCCAGAAGATGCAGCATTTTGAGATCATTGAGAGGAGCTTGTGTCCCCATTGGCGCTTCATGCCAGTACTTGACGTAAATCAGACTGACAAATAAAGCCAGCTGAGTCACGTTTCGTTCTTCGCGTGCTGTGAGCTTGAATTGATAGTGAAAGAGGTAGATTTTGAGCGCATAAATCGCCTTCGCCATCCATCTCGCGTGGTGCATGGGACCCGGAGCTCGGATAAAGAGTTGACCACCAGTCTTTCCCCCCAGGAAGAGCAAAGATAGTTCAAGGAACTCCTTGTAGTCGTCACGAGGTTGGCTTGCCTGAAGAGCGTTAGGTAAGTAAGTGAGCATCTCTTTTCTCATCTCTTGGAGTTGAGGGTTCTCGAACAAGCTGTCCGATGCTGAGACAAATGCTTCGTGGGAGAGAGATGGCCATTCCTTTTGAAATCGCTTAAAAAGGCCTGTTTCAGGACTTCCTGTTGAGCCAAATATTGAGGCAAAGACATCAGCAAGTACGACTTCAAGTATATGATGTCGACAACCGATCCAAACTAGCTCGTGACCCAATGCTGCTTCAATCCTGACACAGGCTCCGCGATGTAAACCCGTGTTTGACGCAGTGGTATCGAAGACGAGACCTCTCACATGCTGTTCCACGTTCCATAATTTCATAGTTTGAAGGCATGCCTGGGCCTGTGCTTCTCCAGTTCCTTGTTTCATCTTTGGGACACCAAGCAGCTTCTCCTGTCCATTGAATGTTATAAGGATTGCTATCCGATGCACATTCGTCTTCTTCCCTTCAATGCCGGGAGAAGCTTTCCGTCCCAATGGAGAAGGACAGGGTCTTCTAGAGAGAATGATTCTAGGTCTTCTCGAGCTGCCTGTTCTCGCCCACTTTCTCTGTAGCGATGAATAGAGCTCCGAGAGCACGTCATCCCAGACAGATCATGCCCCGCGGCCTGTAATACAGCTCCAGTTACGAAAACAGCATTCCGGTCAGAAAGATTGGTGCGATCCATTGCTCCAATGACTTCTGGAGATTGGAAAATGGTCGTAACCTTGTTCTTGGGACGCTTTGGTGCCGGAGCTTCAGACGAAGAAGGAATCGGAACCGATGGTCTATAGTCGTCGTCGTCTTGCGAAAAAAGGGAAGAAGAAGAAGAGGAAAGATCAATTGATGACACTCCTGCTTCTTCCAAATCTTTCTGTGTTGCTTCATGCCTTGCCTTCCTCTTGGCTTCCTTCTCCATTCTGGATCGCTTTCTGTCCTCTTGTGTAGTCGTTTCCTTATCAATGCCAGCCATGCTGCAAGAATTGACGTCCTTGCGCTGCATGGACAGGAAATTTCGGTCCTCAACGTTGACGATTGTGCTCATGGCATCACTGGTTGCGATGTCAAACAGTTCCTGGATGTCCGCTTTGAAGATGTCTTCATTCATTCTATCGCTGGCACGTTGCCTGGTCCTGTGCTTCTTGAGTGTTTTGTAGCGGTCTAAAAGCTTTGAAAGCTTACGGACACAGGAGTCGATCCGTTGAGTTGGGATCCGCGCTCGGGTCCAGACTTCAATCACCCTCTGGCATGCCTGGTTCAGACTGTCGGAGGTGGTTTGCTTTTGATTGATGTGGTGGTATTGCCCCAAGAGGAGGGCGTCAAGGCATGTAGGGGGCCTTGACGTGGATAAAGTTCCAGTTGCCATCCCTAGAAGCCAAACTTTTGGAATTGATCGAGTTTGAGCCATCGGACCTACGGAAGAAAAAGTACATTATATAATATATATATTCAGAGTGGGGCGACCTCTAAATATTCACCAATCACGCTGCAATTTTGCACAGACCATGTGGACACTAAATGGACAAAAACCACACTTGTGGAGACTATCTAAGACAATTTTGAAATTTCCCCCTATGGATTTGGACCACCCTAATATATATATTATATATATATATATATACACACACCTTACCTTATGAACATTATGTTGTTTCGTGCGTTGATCTCTCTTCACACTGAAGTCAAGCTGGTGGCCCCGCCTCTAGGTCTGGCCTGGTGGAGGAGCGAGTTGCTTTCTTGCGCTCTCCACCGTACATAGCCAGGCACGCCCGGCTCATCTGGTGCTGTCCTGAGCCAGGCATCCACTCTTTTCTTGAAGACTTCAACTTCAACCCCCGTTACGTTTCTGAGGTCCTTCGGAAGCTGGTTGAAAAGTCTTGGCCCCCTGACAACCAAGCTATTTTCCTTCAGGGTTGAGGAGGTCCCTTGTCGGGCCTTTAATTTGGGAACACTACACATTCTGCCTTTCCTATTTTCCAGTGTTGTTTGAATGGTAATTGGGTTTAGTTTTAGGTTTGGTACCAGTTTTTCGATCATTTTCCATATGTAGATTATGATGTACCTCTCTTCTTCTTCTTTCCAGTGAGTACAGATTTAATTTACGTAGTCTTTCCCAGTAGTTGAGTTCTTTGCAGCCATCAATCTTGGCTGTGAAATGCTTTTACGTTTCTTCTAGTTTATTAGTTTCTTCCTTTTTATATGGGGACGTCAAAACTGAGCAGTATTCAAATTTTGGTATAATCAGTGTTTTTAGCAGAGGAATCATTACTGTCCTGTCCCTTCTCTTGAATGTTCTTAGTACTTGTCCGGCGACTCTTTTTGCTTTATTTATCGCTATCTGATTTTGTGTTTCGAATTTCGCATCATCTGTCATTATTATCCCGAGATCGATCGCTTTCGTGCTTCTCTGAATTTCCTGTCTATCTGGAGCATAATATGCAGTCTGTTTAAGTTCTTCTTTTCTACCATATCTCGGGAGCTGAAATTTCTTGGTGTTAAATGATATGTTGTTGCCTTCTGACCATTTGTATATTTTGTTCGTGTCCCTCTGCAAGGCCTCCACGTCATGTACATCGCTGATTTTTCTGCTGATCTTTGTATCGTCTGCAAAGGATGTTACTATACTGTTGCTGTTTACTCCGCTGTCTATGTCTGTTAGCATGATAATGAACAGGAGTGGGGCCAGTACTGTCCCTTGTGGTACTGAGCTGCGTACTTCCGATTCTGATGATGATATACCTTGAATTTTGACGACCTGCAGACGATCTCTAAGGAAGTTGTAGATCCATTTTCCCACTTTGCCTGTTATTCCCATATATATAATTTTATGTGCTATTATACCATGGTCACATTTATCGAAAGCTTTAGCAAAATCTGTGTATATAACATCGTAGTTTTCATGCCTTCCAATGCATCTAGGATATTGTTGTAGTGTTCTATTAGTTGTGATAGGCATGATCTACCTCATGGATTCCCAAAGTGGTCTGTACAGACCCCCAGGGGTCTGTAGGAAGCTTCCAGGGGGTCTCTAAGCTTTTGGAAAAATAGTAACATTAACTATATTAAAATAAATTTCCATTTCACACTATGTCCGTACGGAATTAATATTTAGGGGTCCTTGGTGGTAAAAGTTTGGGAACCCCTGAATTCTACCTGATCGGAATCCATACTGATTTTCGTTGAATCTTTCCCGTGTCTCCAGGAAATCATAAATTCTCTCTCTAACTATTCTTTCAAATACTTTGGTGAGGTGGGACGTCAATGACACTGGTCTATAGTTCTTTGCATGAGATCTGTCCCCTCCTTTACATATAGGGACAATGTTTGCTCTTTTCAAGATGCTCGGTATTTCCCCAGTGTCTAGGGATCTTCTCCATATCCAGTATAAAGGTGTAGCCATTTCATTTTTACAGTTTTTAATCAATAATGCGTTTCAATTGTCCGGACCTGCAGCTGAATGTGGTTTCATTTGTCCTATAGCTCTCGCTACATCTTCTGGTGTAAACTCAGTCTGTTATATACTCTCCTTGCAATTCCTCTTCAAAGAATGCATTTATGTCAGGTATCGCCTTGTCACTTTTTGGGGTACTGAACACTGATTCATATTGAGCTCTCAATGTATCAGATATTCCTTTTGGATCGTCGGTTAGTTCATTATTTCCCGTCCTTAAGGGCCCAATAGCGGCGCGCGTTTTTGTTTTCCTTTTTGCATAGCTGTAGAAGTATTTCGGATTTTCCTTTATTGCTTCTACCGCCTTTTCCTCTTTCCTCTCTACATGGTCCTTAATCAGGGCTTGTATTTCCCTATCGATACCCTCCAGTTTTTCTTTTATTGCTTTCCTGTCATTATCTCCGCAGTTACCTAACTTCGCCTCCTCTCTCTTTCTTTTGCGGAAGTCTTCTCTTTTGCCTCTCTAGCCAGCTCCTCTTTCATTTTGGCTGTGATTTCGGAGCATATTTTTCTAAAATTCTCAGCATTTTTTCTTCCAAGGTTGTTAACATTTCTTCAGTTGTTTTATTCTCGAAAATTGTTCTCCATTCTATTTGGGCCATGTGCGATCTGATTGCTTCCCAATTTATAGTCTTTGAGTTTAAGTTAAAGGCCCCGAATTTACTTCTTTCCACAATATGTGTATTGTCTTTTAATGCTGTCATCATATTTGTTGATATCTCGATTAAGTTGTGGTCTGAGATAATGGTTGGGGTTATTTTTATATCAGCAATCAAGTTCGTGTTATTCGTGAATACCAGATCCAGGCAGTTATTTTTTCTGGTATTTTCTGTTATCTCCTGTGTCAGCATAACAGCATAAACTCATTTGTGAGAGCCATCAACATTTTTGCTTGCTCCTGGTCTTCTCTTGTGCCCTCCTTGTCCTGGTGAATATATATATTCCTATCCACCTTTTTGTATTTTATAAATGGGAAGTTAAAGTCTCCGCAGATCATTATATTAGGGGATGGAGGGTTTATGGCCTTTATTAGCTTTCTGGTCATCAATGGCCTCCGAGAATTTTTCGGTTGGGGTGCTTGGAGGTCTATAGATGACTATTACTATCAAGTTTAGTTTTTCTATTTTCACTGCTAGGAGTTCCACATAGCTGTTTGATTTACTTATTATCGTCTCTGTCATATGACCTTCCTGTACATATATAGCACAGCCACCTTTCCGTCTCGTCGTTCTATCCGCTCTTAATAAGTTGAAGCCCTCTATATTTATCTCTTTCTTATCAATACAATGTTCGCAGTTTTCACAATTTCCTTGGCAATCTTTAAGACGAGTTTCTGTGAGGCATGCGATGTCCGCCCTTGTTTCGTCCATAAATCCTTTCAGGTACGAAACCTTATTGAGTGATTGGTTTGGTCTTATTCCTTGAATATTAGCCAGGACAATTTTTATGTTCTGTTTTTCGTTGCCCCCTTGTGCATTTCAAGTTCGTTTTCATATATATATATTTCAACTGCAAACAACACACAGTATAATTAACGTAAAGAACGACGCTTGTATAGAAGAACGTTCCGCGCAAGATGAGGGAGAACGAACAAATGAAAAAATGAGGTAACCACCCGGGATTGAGGCCCATGGTGTAGTGGTTATCATATCTGACTGGCAATCGGAAGATCCCGGGTTCGATTCCCGGGTGGTTACCTCATTTTTTCATTTGTTCGTTCTCCCTCCTCATCTTGCGCGGAACGTTCTTCTATACAAGCGTCGTCTTACGTTAATTATTTATATATATATATATATATATATATATATATATATATATATATATATATATATATGATGTGTATATATATATATATATATATATATATATATATGTGTGTTCCTGAGGATGTCATTAGACGAAAGCGCTTGAGCACCATTTTGTGTTTCCTTTCCTTCGTGGTTTTATTCATCATAAAATTTTTTCACGTGTTACTTTCGTGAAATAATTTTCATACATATATATATATATATATATATATATACAAACTCAGAATGGTGCCCGTTGCCCACGTCGGGCTAGCATCGTGAAAAAGAAAACTATGGTATTTGTCATTTACCAATACTTATTCGGACTATAGTGGATTTAATTTTCCCAGAAGAGTTCCTTGTTCCATGCACGGTCTGTGTTTAACAATATATATATATATATATATATATATATATATATATATATATAATATATATATATATATATATATATATATATATATATATATATATATATATATATATATATATATATATATATATATATATATATATATATATATATATATATAATATATACAGGGTGTCCCGTAAGTCTGGACCCACAGGGAAAAATAATAAAATTACAAAATAGTCCAAAAATTTATTACATAATCTGTTCAAAGTGTCCGCCGTTGTGTCGCACACATAGTTGAAGACGCAATCTCCACTGCGACAGCACTTTCTGAATCACAGTCGCAGAAATTTCTTGACACGCCTCCACAATGCGTGCTTTAAGGTGGAAAATGTTCTGAAGTTTGACCTCGTACACTTTGGCTTTCAAGTGGCCCCACAAATAAAAATCATAATAAAAAATAATAAAAAAATAATAATAATAAAATAATAACAACATAATAAAAAAATATATTATAAATCCCTATGGGTCCAGACTTACGGGACACCCTGTATATATATATATATATATATATTTATTATGGGAGTGTGGTGTATGGCTCCGCCTCCCGTACGGCCCTTCGGATACTGGATCCGGTCCTCTCTAGAGGACTGCGCATGTCATCTGGCGCCTTCCGCTCCTCTCCGGTTGATAGTCTGCAGGTTGAGTGCGACATCCCTCCATTGGGGGATCGGAGGTCGTTCCTCATTGCTAACCACTAGCTCCGGATCCTCCGTCTTCCCAACTCTCCTCTGTTCCAGGTGGTGGAGAGGGCGTTCTGCCGGGATGGGGGTTGGTATTTCACCGACACGGTGACCTCCCTCCTCGATGGTATGGGCACTCCTCCATCCGTTATACCGGTCTCTTTCAAGGGTGTTGCACCTTGGGAGAGCACCCCTGTTGCGTGCTGTAGGGCGTTGCGCCCCGTTCGCAGGGCCGATTCTGACTCTGCCTTGCTTCGGTCTCTGTTCCTTCAGCATGCGGCGTGTCACTCTGCATGTGCTGCGGTCTTCACGGATGGCTCGAGGTCGTCGGGGGGCGTTGGGGCCGCGGCTGTTCCCCAGTCGTCTGCCCTTGCTCCCCGATGTACCCGTCTCCCTGATGAGGCTTCCGTTTTCACGGCGGAGCTCTATGCCATTCTGAGCGCTCTGGAGGTGGTGCGGGAGCATCCGGATGGGTCGTTTGTCATCTATTCGGATTCCCGCAGTGCCCTGGATGGCCTGGTGTGTTTTGACCCTGTCCACCCACTGGTCGACGAATCCATCTCTGTGCCATACCCTTGTCGCTTTCGGTGGCAAGGTGGTGGTATTTTGCTGGTCCCAGCACATGTTAACGTGGCTGGTAATGAGGCTGCCGATCGAGCTGCCCGTTCCGCGTGCCGAACTACAGGTTTCACCCGTGTCCCTCCCTTTTCCGATTATATCCCTGCTTCCGTAGGTTTTTGCGCTCCTGGTGGCAGAGTCGCTGGGATGGCGCTACAGATAAACTTTGCAATTAAACCTAAATTGGGATGTTGGGCCTCTTCCTTCCTCGGTCGCGCCATAAGGAGGTGGCTCTGGCCCGCCTCCGTATTGGCCACACCCACCTGACCCATGGCTATTTGATGGCCGGGGATCGGGTGCCCGATGTCCCAATTGTAACGTTTTCCTTACAGTTGCCCACCTCCTGGTGGAGTGTCCGCTTTACTCTGCGCTGTGCGCAGAGTATTTTCCTTTTTGAGAGCGTCGGGCCTTCTGATAGGCTTGGCGCTATTCTATCTGAAGGTCCCTACTTTTCGATAACCGGGTGTTCTCCTTCCTCTTTCGCTCCCGACTTCTTTACCGGCTGTGACTCCGCTATGATCTTTCTGCTTCCCCCCCCCCTCCTCCTCCCCCGTCTATTGTTAATTTCCATTAGCTGTTCCATAATCTTCGTCCTGTGTTCGCTCTGCTATCCACCTTTCTTTTGGTGGCCATGAGCGGTCATACTTTGAAAAAAAAAAAAAATATATATATATATATATCTATATATATATATTATATATATATACACACACACACACACATATATATATATATATATACATTATAAAATTCTATATATGTAGAATATAGTATAGAACTATAGAATGCATACTTACGTAATTTTATTGGGGTGACATCAAGCCGTTCAAGAGTCTTGTCTAACTGCTCTCTTTCAAAGTATGCTTCTTGAACATTCATGTACTTGGATGATGATTTTTGTGGTGAAGGTTCAGGTGTACAAGTATCACTTCCTGAACTTACTTTCTTGCTGAATAACTGCTGTGTTTCATCATTTTTATTGATTTTCTTCAAACAATTTGTACAAACTTTTGATGAATGACTGAAGCCATGTACATTGTATAGTATCACTATTTTCAATAACATGATTTGGGAGTGATCTCAAAGCACTTGCAATAACTTTTTTGTGCGTTTTGAATGGGTTACATCAATGACAGGTATAGTCTTTACATTCAGTTGTCATTTTTTATTAAGTACCGTACATAACTATGTAGTATGTACTGTGAATTTCTGCAAAGAAAAATATTTCCTCAGTATATGCCTCTATGAGCTAATTATTTAAAAACACATAGTTTACACCTAAATACACAGCAATTTCTTCAATGCCACTTATACAGATAGAGTTAGGGTTTAATCTGATATGAAGATTTTTAAAAAATCCATTGATTGAGGGGGGTAAAAAGAACCCTTTAATAATACAAGTTGTCACAACATTTTTACTCCTCAACTAAGAGCTATCCATGTCTATACTCGTTTAATATTTGACAAATTACCTTTTAAATGCAATTTGAATTATTCTTCTATCTCAATTAGGGGCTAGGATATGGTCATTTGAAATTTAGGGGTCCCTGAGAACCCCCCAAAGTTGGAAGGGCCATAACTTTTGAACTGTAAGTCCGATCAATCTGAAACTTGAAATTTCAGGTTGTTTGGTATAGACAATGCTATTGGAAGGGGTGTGGTGTTAAGCACTACATGATCTGTCCTGGAATTATCCTATATTTATATGCAGATACCATATACATATATGTATAAATTTGAAAAGCAGAGGTATACTTAGACTACCTGGGTATACTTTATTTCTGCATATCGGGTGTAATAGAGGTGGTTGTGCGGGTTGGAAAGAATCAGTTCCTCCATGCAATACGCTGCCTTCCCATAATCTCCCTCCTTCAAGTACAGATCTGCCAACTCCTGCCAAGCCTCTCCATCGGACATGAATCTGTCGAGGAACAAGCAAAGGAATGAATGAAGTATTAAATGTAATTTTATTTTAAAATTCCATGAACTTTCCACTTTCAACTCTGATCTTAAGGAATATATGCAGAAAACTGAAGAAACACAAATAAGACTCAGCACCTGTTAAGAGTGCATGCTTTAATATCCCTTAACTCGAAGGAAACATACGGGGTGTGTGTGTGTGTGTGTGTGTGTGTGTGTGTGTGTGTGTGTGTGTGTGTGTGTGTGTGTGTGTGTCGCCAAATTCCTCCTACATGCTATATCTATTATTTTTCAAATTTTTAATCACTTACGCTTGCATTAAAGTGGGGAAGTGGCTCCATTAAAAATTTTAGAGGATACTCTTTTTTTTTACTGTATACAAATTCGAATTTCATTCACGATAAGACTTTAATTAAAAAACCAATCAAATTACTACTTCATGCTACCTGAAGTTTTTACACAGTTTTTTGGTTTAGGTTAGGTTAGGCCTAACGTAACTTAAAATGAAACCAAAAATACATCTAACAATAAAGTATTTCTTTTTTCAAGTAGGAGAAAAGTGATAAGATATAGCATCAAATAGGAGCAAATGTAACTTTCAGTGATATATATATATATATATATATATTAAACACAGACCGTGCATGGAACAAGGAACTCTTCTGGGAAAATTAAATCCACTATAGTCCGAATAAGTAATGGTAAATGACAAATACCATAGTTTTTCTTTTTCATGATGCAAGCCCGACGTGGGCAACGGGTCTCTCGCAAAGAGGTCCCATAAATATAGCTTCCCTCAGCAGCTATCTGCAAAGCAGACAGGATCCAGCTTTGGGACATCCTGTCTGCTTTGCAGATAGCTGGTGAGGGAAGCTATATTTATGGGACCTCTTTGCGAGAGACCCGTTGCCCACGTCGGGCTTGCATCATGAAAAAGAAAAACTATGGTATTTGTCATTTACCATTACTTATTCGGACTATAGTGGATTTAATTTTCCCAGAAGAGTTCCTTGTTCCATGCACGGTCTGTGTTTAACATATAAGTTTCTCAGGGACCATTCTGTATGTGTGTATATATATATATATATATATATATATATATATATATATATATATATATATATATATATATATATATATATATATAACACCCAAACATCGAAATCGCTCAGTGAGTGAAAAAAACAGCCACAACGGGTTGTGGATGCACCTAAGTGACCACACACCAATGTTTGATATTTTTTCACTTCAGGTCGTTCTCAAACCACCACAACGCGTTGTGGGCAATTTGAAAATTATTGAATTACAGTTAGGTCAACTGTACGCTAGGCCGGGTCAAAATTTTATATTGAAAAGGTACATATTGTGAGGGGTTTGAATGGAACGTAGGAAACCCCTCATAAATTATTTTTGCTGTTTAAAGCCTCCTACCCCTGGCACAATTTTTCACTTTTTGACCTATATTGAAGAATATTCCATTTATACTTGACTTACTCTACATTCAGGTTTTTTGATGACAAATCTTTATTAATGTATAATATTTTATTTAATAATGTACAGTATTAGGAAAATTAATTAAGTACAATATATTAAGAAGAAAAAATTAGAGGCGTAATAAATGTGCTAAAATTCAATTAACTTTTTCATTGTTCTTTATCACATAAAAAGGGAAGAAATTTTCAATATCATTAGGAAATTTTATTTCATATGTTTCTTACTCATTCCATTGGGCCTTCCATTCAAATTTGTCAGTCAGTCATTCAAACTTGTGTAGTCAGTGGATTGGAAATTGAGGGTTTGAGGAAAGTCAAAGTTGCTGATACCTGAAAATCCTGTTCTTGAAAGGATGATTTTCTGAATAGCTTGCTCCCTAATTTCTAGTCTCTTGTCAGTTACCATTGATATGAGTATATTTTCTGGGTGGGCAAAGTAGGCGTTATTCTTTAATACTGGTTCTATGATTGATCTATGTTGTTCATCTAAATTTCGAAGCAAGCACATTAAATGCCAAAAGTTATATGCACCATCAGTTGCATTAGGATAAGATTTTATCCAAAACCACCCTGGAGCATAGAACTGCATAATAATCTTGACTATATCTTGAGGGTTTATATCGAGATTTGGCATTGAGATATATAATCGAAGGACCGTTGGCTAGAGTTAGCCAGCGAGCATGGTGAAGGGTACCTGGGGATTGAGTGGACAGATCTTGAGAAGTGTCTCCAGTTTGCACTGCCAGACACATATCATAGAGATATCTTTGATCACTGCTTAGCTCCTTCACAACATTTGCTGGAACTTCTTAAATGTTTCCCTTTAGGCGAGAATATTTGACTACCTCCAATTTTGTTAAATCTGTTTTCAGTTTATTCCCAATTGAACCCACAAAAGTATTTGGACCTGTTGTTCTACCATCAATGGCTTTGTAGACATGCATAAAAGGCAGCTCATTCAAATGCAAGAGGCACACCAACCATTGCACTGGTCTGTTAAGATGAATTTCAACCAGTTTTATGGCTCCACCAATTTTTTCTGTATTTACAGGAGTACCATCACACAGTAAAGCTTTGATAGTATCTGTGCTGTTTAAGTCTGTAATAATAGTTATCAACTCTTCTGCTATGCAGCGAGCAGTTCAATTATCTGGTGTGACATGGTCTACATAGATGCTTCCAGGTTATTTCACAATAACATAGTGTTCTTCTTTTATCTTTCTACTTTTAGTTAGTGTGTTCTTTCCTTCCATCAAATCCAAGGCACTCCATCTTCAGATTTTCGGATTTAGACCTAAAAGTATTTGTTTCACCCATGCGATTTCTTTCTCTTTCTAATTTCTTTGTCAAGCATGTTGGTGTGGTTAAGGATCCCCATATCTTTTAAAGCTGCATTGACTATTGCAGCTGCAGCTCTACAACTTACACGATAATGATCTACTGTTAATGCTAGGTTTTTATAGGAATGCCTGTTCTGAATATTCTCAGTCAATTCTAAATCAGCCTCATAATCTACATCCTGACTCTGAATCTACATCCATGTCTTCTTCAGTATAAACTAATTTTAACGCGCGATGCCGTCGCAGAAAGCGTCGTGTGTTAGGTGTGGGGTAAACCGGTGGTATTCGGAGTTTAAAGATTATGACGGCGGTCCTATGGCGGTTACCGAGAGATCAGTTTGTTTCTTTTGCGAGTTAAGGGAGGAAATAGTTGAAATAAAACGTAGTGTACGTGAGGTAACGGAAAGACTTGCAACGCTTGATGAGGGCAGGGGTAGGGCTACGGTTGACGAAAGCCCACCAATACTAACGTTGAAGACGTTCGTAATTTGAAGGGTGAGGTACATAATCTAGTTTCTAGTTTAGGTAGCTTATCGGGAAGGTTGGATAGAGTTGAGGAAGGAGTTAAGGCTAGTCCGAGATTAGTAGATGGGGAGGGATTTAGAGAAGTTAAGGGTGGAGCTAGGCCGCGTACGTTAGGTGATAGGAATCCCCCCCTATCGAGGTTTCGAACCCTTTCGCCCATTTGGAAAGGGATGTGAATGAGGGGGAAACTATTTTAATTGGGGATTCTTTAGTGCGCCATATGGACGCAGAGTTCGTTGAACAGCATCCAACCAAGAGGAGGAGGGTGTCTCCCAGGGGCCAGGGTTGACAGAGTTCGAGACGAAGTGGATAGGATTGACGATCCCTCCCGTCACTCGATGTTGGTGACGATGGTTGGGGGTAACGACTCGTATAGGCCCGATACGAGAGTGCCTGACCTTTTGGAGATATATAGGGGGTTAATTAGGTATCTAAAGGCGAGGTCAGATAGGTCTTTAGTTCTAGGTATTACCCCTAGGCACGGTTTGGGTCTTAGGATTACGTCTAAAACGATATTTTTGAATGCTAAATTTAAGAGATTTGTGCTGAGGAAAATGTACCCTTCGTAAAACTGTGGTCCGAATTCAGTGATCCTAGCCTTTTTATAAAAGATGGGGTGCATTTTAATGAAATAGGTAATGCTAGGCTAGGTAGGTTAATAGACGAAAACGTGCGAAAGCTATAAAGGTCGAAGCCTTCTTTAAACGTTGTGGGTCCGGGGAACGCGGGCCAGACGTGAAAAATATTTTAAAACGCCCGCCCGTGGTAAAAAATAACTTAAACGTCTTTTATTGTAACGCGCGTAGTATTAGAAATAAATTAAATGAATTTAAGGCGATAGTTTGTTCCGGCAACTACGATATAGTTGCTATCACTGAAACTTGGTTAAATTCCGTGACTCGGGACTTGTTGGGGAAACTTGATATACCGGGTTTTAAACTCTTTACAAATGATAGGTTACATAGGATTGGTGGCGGCGTTTTGCTGTACATTCGTAAATTCCCTTAGGGCTATCAAGGTTAAGTTAGATTTTCCGGCAGCAATTAATGCGATATGTGTTGAAGTTAGGGCGCGTAGTATTAGTTTTAATTTTGTTGTTGTTTATAGACCTCCCGTTCAACCCCTCGATACAGATACTAGATTTTACTCACTTCTTGGTAACTTTATTGACAATAGGACAGTTAAAGTCTCTGACAATTATACTATTCCGAATGTTAATTATGAGACTTTTACTGGTAATGAGGAGGGTTTGAGATTGATTGAGTTTATGGAAGATAACATTTTACGACAGATGGTTACCGAACCAACGCGCAGTGATAATATTTTAGATTTGGTGATGACGAACGGCGAGAACATAGTCGAAGGTTTAGAAGTAGGCGAGAGTTTAGGATGTAGTGATCATCAAATTCTTAGGTTTAAGTTATTGATAGAAAACACTAAGGATAGTAACGTAATATAAGTCCCTGATTTTCGTAGGGCTAATTTTGATAGTTTTGCAGATTGGATGAGAGTAGTGGACTGGGATAACTTATTTATGGGTAATGACACAAATTTGCATTGGGTGGCGTTTAGAGAAAGTTTTAGGAATATTGAAAGCGAGTTCATTCCTCGTAGGCCCAAGCGCGCTAGAAATCATGGTAGGCCCAAGTGGTGGACTAGGGAAATAGACGAGTTCATAAACGAGCGTAATAGAGCGTATAGACTTAATAAGCGCAATGGCACGGCAGCTAACTTTAATAGATATATCGAGCTTAGACATCAGGTTAAAATATCAGTTAGGAATGCTAAGCGTAATTTAGAGATACTTATAGCTGCGGATAATAAACATAATCCAAAAAAGTGTTTTGAATACGTTAATAACCGTAAGCCGATAAAAGATAACATAGGCCCTCTAGTGGATGTTAATGGCGCTTTGGCTTCTGACGCTCAGGCGATGGCGGGTATTTTCAATAACTTTTTTGCGACAGTTTTTACCGTAGAAGACGTAAATAATGTCCCCGACGTGGACAATATCGTTCCATTTAGTAGCGAGACTATTTTGGATGAAATAACTGTTTATGAGGGTGAGATTGCGCATTATATCGATAGGCTAAAAGTTAGCAAGGCTCCAGGCCCTGACGCTTTTTATCCCAGACATTTGAAAGATTTGAAAGACGTTATCGCAGGCCCCTTAACGAAGATTTTTAATCAGTCACTCGAAACGGGGATTATTCCTGAAGACTTCAAATTAGCTAACGTCACGTCTTTTTTTAAAAAAGGCGACCGCGCAGTAGCTAGCAATTATAGGCCCATTAGCTTAACGTCAATTGTCGGTAAACTTTTGGAATCCGTAGTTAGGGATCGTATCATCGATCACTTAGAAAGTAGAGATTTGATTAATAGTAGTCAGCATGGGTTTCGACGCCATAGGTCTTGTTTAACTAATTTGTTAGAATTTTATAACAAAATAGTGCGCGAATACGATAGGCATAGAGCGGCTGACGTTATTTATTTAGATTTTAAAAAGGCGTTCGATACAGTTCCGCACAGGAGATTAATTGCGAAGGTTTAAAGCGCACGGTATACGCGGTCAGGTAGCTAACTAGTTAGAAGAATGATTTCGTGCTGGGAGGCAGAGGGTCGTAGTTGATGGTAGTGAATCGGGGTGGTTGGATGTAGGTAGCAGTGTCCCACAGGGTTCAGTGTTAGGCCCATTGCTATTTGTAATTTACATTAACGACATAGATGTAGGATTGACTAGTAACGTGTCAAAGTTTGCGGATGATACTAAAATCGGCGGTAAGGTTGTTAACGACGACGATAGAAATAGGCTCCAAGACGATGTAAAGAGGATTATGGGAGTGGACGGATAAGTGGCAGATGCAATTTAACGTAGACAAATGTAAAGTTTTGCATATAGGTTCTCGTAACAATAATTACACGTACACGATGGATGATAGGGAGTTAGCGAGCGTTGACGAGGAAGTAGATTTAGGCGTACGCGTATCTAAGGATTTAAAGATTAGGAACCAGTGCCTGGAGTCTTGCGCAAAAGCTAATAGGATGTTAGGCTTCATGGCGCGTAATTTCGAATTTAAATTGAAGGATATTATATTGCCCCTTTACAAGTCCCTAGTCAGGCCTCATTTAGAATATGCCATTTAGTTTTGGTGCCCGTACTTGCGTGAGGATATTGATAGGTTAGAAAGGGTTCAGCGTCGGGTCACGAAACTGATTCCGTCATTGCGCAACAAGCCTTATGAAGATAGGATTAAAGAGTTAGACCTGTATTCACTCGAAACTAGGAGATTAAGGAGGGAGCTTATTGAAGTTTTCAAAATCGTTAATAACATCGATAACGTAAATTTTGACAAATTGTTCACTTTCGATAATAATAATACTCGTAATAACGGATTTAAGTTGCGTGGCAGATGTTTCATCACTAATATCGCTAAAAACTTCTTTACGTTTAAAGTAACTGATAAATGGAATAATCTTCCCGCGTCAGTCGTGAACTCTACCAGCGTTAATATGTTTAAGAACCATTTAGGACCATTTAGATAGACATTTCAAAAATATTAACGTTGTTTAATATAATAATAAAACAATCCCCCTTTTCCCTCTCAGCCTCACCGTTTTCCCTCTCCCTCGTTAAAATTATTAACGTTGTTTAATATAATAAAACAATTAGCAACAGGAGCTCTAGGGGTGGTGATCGAGGATGAGTCTGTTAACAATAATGCCAGCTTGTGACATGCCAGTGTGTGATGCCAGCAAAAAAAAAAAAAAATAGACTAACACGATCATAGATGTAGCTTGTAGCGTAAACTAACCCACGTTTTGTTTTACTTTACCTACTTTTTTTTTCCCCCCCCTTCTTATCCTCTCCTTACTTGCATGTCTGTAGTTTGCATGGTATGATAATGAGTTAAGACTGTGTTTGCACGGTTTGTAAGCGTTCTTATTTTACTTCTTTTCATCTTTCACCCCTTTCCTATTCTCTCCGACTATTTTTCTGACTTGTCGGCAGTGGCCTATTGATGATGTTGGTGAGCTTTTCTTTCTTTTTCTGAATGAATGTTAACCCATGAGTGATAGATGTTGCTACTTAATTAACCCCTTATTCTCTTCTCTTAACCCCCTACTCTTTCCTTTCTCTCGGGATAACCTTAGAGTGGATCTTAGGGTCTTTGTTAGCCTTAGCTTCTGTAGAACATCGTTTATCCAAACGGAGACTCCGCGATCAGACTGATCCCTCACAATGACACGATGGTGATTCTGGTACCTCCACAGCATGGACTCGATTCTTTAGAAGATGAAAGGGAATCCACCGAAGGTGCGATTGGGGGAGATGTGGGACCTTCGGCCAATCTTGACTACACACCTGACAAAGAGCAATCGGAGTCAGAGGCTTACCCAAAATGAGTTGAATAACCTCATTAGAGACCTAACCCTCTCCAAAGAGAAATCAGAACTTCTCTCCTCGAGACTCAAGCAGAAACACTTACTTGAGAAGAACGTCCGTGTGTGTCACTATCGAAAACGAAACCATGATTTGGCGACATTCTTTACAGTAGACAGTCCGCTCTGCTATTGCCATGATATCATTTCACTTTTCGAGAACTTGTCACAGGTACACACACCATTCGAGTCTCGCCTCTTCATTGATTTCTCACAGCGAAGCTTGAAAGCGGTTCTCCTGCATAACGGGAACTTAAAGCCATCCATCCCGATTGCCCACTCCATTCATCTAAAGGAGACGTACTATAACATGAATATACTACTCGAAGCAATCCAATACAGCACTCATCAATGGAATATCTGTGGTGATCTCAAAGTCATTGCTATGTTAATGGGCATGCAAGGAGGGTTCACGAAATACTGTTGTTTCCTATGCCTGTAGGACAGCCGTGCTACCGCAGATCATTACATCAAATGTGACTGGCATCAAAGCAGCACATACGAGCCAGGAACGGGCAGTGTGCAGTATGTTCCTTTAGTTGATCCAAAGATGATTTTCCTGCTATCTCTCCATGTAACGGCTTAATGAAAAATTTTGTGAAAGCGATGGGTAAGGTGAATTTGAGGGGGTTTCGATACCTTGTTAAGAAATTTGCAAACATCAGTGCCACGAAATTGAAGGAGGGAATCTTTGTTGGGCCCCAATTGAGGGAGGTTCTGCAGGATGAAGGTTTTGAAGAAATCCTCAATGCCTTAGAACTAAAAGCATGGCAGGCTTTCAAACGGATTTGGGGAAACTTCTTGGGTAACCACAAGTCTCCCGCATACAAAGATGGAGTTCAGAAACTGCTCGAGGCATATCAAGAAATGGGCTGTTGCATGTTCTTGAAAATACATTTTTTACATTCGCATCTTGATTTCTTTCCCGAAAACCTTGGCGCAGTGAGTGACGAACAAGGGGAATGCTGCCATCAAGACATCCAGAAAATGGAAAATCGCTACCAAGGTTTCTGGAATGAAAGTATGCTGGCAGACTATTGCTGGATGTTGTACTGCGACGATCCAGACAAGGTTTACAAAAGAAAATCGTACTCGCAATGTTTTTAGGTTGGTGTGTAAATTGTGCTGAAATTAACACCAGTCAAATTTCGATAACTAGATGTGCTAGAGGAAAACCGAAAACAGATTTGGAATTAGCGTAAAAGACTGGTCTAGAAAAGTGTGTATACATCTTTGATGAGAGAAAAAAGTTCGATTTTGTCGACCAGTGTAATCTATATGGTTTTGGCAGGTAGTTTACACAATGTTGATCCTACAGTTAATATATCTACTGTATGACACTTTCATTTTAATATGATGTACCATTAAAAGGCTCAGGAAAAATATTGGCCTTTAAACTGACATTACAGGTACTCCAGGCCAAATCACCTAATATTGGGAAACAACCCCAGGTGACCCCCTCAGATTTTGATGAAACTTCCAAAATGTTGATATAGTGCTATATACTTGAATTATACACAGAAAATTTTAGTGGCCTATGTGAAGTAGTTTTCAAATTAAAACCCCTTGAAAAATTTCCCTTGCATGATTCAAAGGCGTTGTTGTTGTTTAGCCAATCAGCCCACCCTGATCGAGCAAGCTGGCGGCACGCAGGTAACCAATCGCCCTCTCTGGAGTGGACCAGAGGTTCAGCGCACTAGTGTTGTTGTGTTGTGTTGTGTTGTGTTGTGTTCTATGTTGTGCTAGAGTGGTACAGTCTGTCAAAATGTGTTCAATTGTTTGTAGTGTGTCCTGGCACAGGTGGCAGGTATCATCTGTGGAGTTTTCTAGTTTATGTTTAAATGTGTCTGTAAGTTGGGGTGATGTCCACATCGGAATCGTGCTAAGTTAACTCGATCTGATCTGCTCAGGCTGATCTCTGACCTGTTAATGGGTGGCGGCTTCGCACCTAGGACCACATTCGGACCGAGTCGTGTCAGTGCTTTGTGGGTTAGGTGTGTGTGTGTGTGTGTGTGTGTGTTTTCTGTACTGTGTGATGTCTGTGGGGCGTGGTATGGAATCGAGTATTTGGTTATAATGTCTCTCTGGTGTTACCTTAATGGTGCGAGGTGTCGGTGCATGATTGTACATGTAGTGGCAAGGGTGTTGTGGGTTAGTTGTCGCTGCTGCCATGAATTGTGTTCCCCTTATGTCTAAATGTTCCCAAAATTTCAGTATTTTTGTTTCTGTGTGCAGGTGTTCTATTGGTGGCGATAGTGGTATATGTGGGTTGGTGATTTGTAAGATTAGTCTTTGTTACTTTGGAAGGTGTGCATAGTAAAGTAATGGGTCTATAGGATGCTGGTTCTGTTGGATTTTTGTTTGGTTTGAGTAGTGTAATAATTTTACTTTGTTTCCATATGTCAGGAATAATACAGTGTTGGTATGAATATGTGCTGATATTTGTGAGAAATAGTATTCCCTGTGGGCCCAAGTGTTTAAGGTGTATGTTAGATATGTTGTTTGGTCCAGTAGCCTTCGAATTATTAATGTTTTTGATGATCTTGGTGGTTTGGTCTGTACTGAAGGGTGTAATGGTCGTGTCGAGTCTGTAGGTTTTCTTGTGTCTGTCTGTTTGTCTGTCTGCGTGTTTCTGGTTGTCTCTGTTTAAGCAACTTATCTTCGCATAGTGATTAACTAGAATGTTAGCTTAGGGTGTGTTAATTTTAATAAAGTCAACAATTCAAAAACTACTAATGCTCAAATGATGTCATATTATCTAGCAAACTTAGAAATATCTTTAGTGTTGTTTAAAAAAGCTATTTACCTACTTATATTTGACCATAAAGGTTTGAAATATAATCTAAATATGACTGTAGCATCGTATATCAATGTGCCATTGATATGTGTGGTCAACTTTGGTTATTTTTGGTGTGGAGTATGGTTTCTAAGTTTCACATAGTCACAAATGCTGGAGTTTTGATTGTGAATGCATATGTTTTCCCTCCTTTTTGACAATTTTGATTACTTCGTAATGTAAATATTGTGTAATTCAAATTATTCGAAATGTTATGTGACCCAAACTTTCTGTATATATTGATGATAGATATATGAAATTGTCATTACTTTGAATAATTAAGTCTTGTACCTATAACAACACAACCTTTTATCTGAACTTATAGGAAGATATTAATAATTTCAATTAACTTAATTTTATGTAATCATAATCAGTAGGCCTATTCAAATTTCAATGACATTTCTTTTGTTCACAGGTCCGCAGGATGAGTCAATTGAGTCAGAAAGAAACCAGAACCTGAAGCAAATCAAGTTGTCACCTAAATCATTTGGTGGGGACTGGGAGGAAACTTCCCCCTGCTGAGCTGCCCACAGCCAGATATCTGCTGAGGTATGGTTTGTTGAGGAGAGAGATGACCTGATTAACAATGGCATTGTTTCAGGGCTACTGGCTCAGTGGAGAAAGGCCAACACTCTATTCACATGACCTGTAATCAACAATGAGGTCAGGATCAGGGCTAAAGTGAAGGCACTGTGGGATGAGGCAGTGAAGGTGTCCATTGGCAATGTGAAGCTAGAGGTCAAACATAGGTTCATGATGAAACTGGACAAATTGGTGGACATCCTGACCTGTCACTGTGTGATCAGGAGCTGCAGTGAGCTTGGGTGCAACCCTATCTGCAACAGTGAAGTTCACATTGACTGCAGCTGCAGGAGTGAGCAGAAGATACCAGTACAGGAGCTTGCCTTCATTAAAGGTGAGAGAGAAAAGGTGGGCAGTGTGGGGGCACACTAGATGGGTCTAGCTGATCACCCTGAGAACAGGAGACAGGAAGGCCAAGGAGTTACAAGGAAAAGAAGTACCTCAAAAAGCCTTGCGGCCCATACCGAGGAGGTACCAATGGCAACGGGTGCCAGGGAAAATTTTGTACACACTCAAATAGTCTGCAAGATTTGGTCTAACCTTTTCTTGAACTGATCCACAGAGGAACTGTTCACAACTTCCGAAGGTAACCTGTTCCATGTGTCACAGATCTTATACGTAAAGTAATTCCCACACACACTAGTCCTAAACCGTTTCAAATCCAACTTCCAACCATTGTTGCGAGTTGGGTTATCATTTAAACTAAACATACTTCTAAAATCGACATCGTTGAACCCGCGTAAGAGCTTGAAAACCTCGATCAGTTGACCGCGCAGCCTCCGAGTTTCAAGCGAAAACAAGTTCAGGGCGCGTAACCGTCGATTGTAGCCCATATGCCTAACGGAAGGGATTAACTTTGTGGCCCTCGCCTGCACTCGCTCCAGCCTCTCAATATCTTTCCTGAGGGTGGGCGACCAGAACTGCACAGCATACTCCAGGTGCGGCCGAACAAGGGAATTGTACAGTGAGAGCACAATCTCCTTGTTCCGAAACTGAAATTGCCTCCTGATATAACCCAATAGTTTCTGGGCTTTCTTTTCCACCTCTACACACTGTTTCGTAAACTTAAGGTCGCTGCTAATTAGCACACCCAAGTCCTTTTCTAAATCAGTCACCTCGATATTACTACCCAACATCGAGTAGTCCGACTTGGGATTGGCGTAGCCAATGTGCATCACTTTGCATTTACCCAAGTTAAACGGCATTTGCCATTTTTCGGACCACTCTCCTATCCTACCTAGGTCCGCACGCAGTTCCTCGATCGCTTCGGGCGTCCCAACATTGGCCCCAAGCTTGGTGTCATCAGCGAATTTGGCGATCCGACTGACGATGCCACCGTCGATATCATTTATGTAAATGATAAACAACAGTGGCCCCAAAACGGAACCCTGAGGAACCCCACTAGTGACCGAGGCCCAACCCGAACTAGCCCCTTTAATTACCACCCTCTGCCGCCTATTCCTCAGCCAGTTTTCAATCCACCTACCTATTTCCCCACCGATACCCAGCGCGCGCACTTTCGCCATTAGCCGGCGGTGAGGTACCTTATCAAAGGCTTTCTGAAAGTCGAGATAAAGTATATCAATCGCCCTACTCTTATCGTACTCACTCAACATGACGTGGAAAAACTCGAGCAAGTTGGTGAGACACGACCTATGCCGTCTAAACCCATGTTGGGAGTCCCCAAGCAGCTTGTAGGAATCCAAATGGTCAACGATCCTATCAGCTATTATCCCTTCTAATAATTTACCTACAACTGAAGTGAGACTAATGGGACGATAGTTCCCTGGACTTTCGTGATCCCCTTTCTTAAAGATAGGGGTCACGTTGGCTTCCCTCCAGTCACCAGGCACCTGGCCCATCTCCAACGATTTGTTGAAGACTGTAGCCAGGTGGGGAGCCACCTGGTCGCGCACTTCTCGCAACACTCTGGGGAGAAACTGGTCTGGCCCAGGAGCCTTAAACGCGCTCAGTTTGTCTATTCTATCGGCAACGACTGTCGCGGTACATCTAACACTATCCAGGCCAGCACCTTCGTGCCTCACGCCTGGCTCGGGGATGACGCGGGTATCCTCCCTGGTGAACACTCCCGCAAAGTACTCATTAAGCACATTAGCGATGTCCGCGTCGGAGGTCCGCAGAACGCCGCTTCCGTCCTTTAAGGACCTATCATGCTTCTAATGGGCTTTCTACTATTAACATAACTGAAGAACTCCTTAGGGTTCCCCTTGCAGAGGCTTGCCACCCGTAGTTCTTCGTTACGTTTCGCTAGCCTAACCTTCGCCTTCACTTCCCTACACAGGCGGACATACGCTTCAGTGTTCTCGTGGGAACGATTGGCCTTCGCCCTCCTATACGCTACTTTCCTATTTCGGATAGCCGAAGCGATGTCACGATTGAACCACTTAGGCTGCGTTGAAGCAGGGGTGACCGGTTTTGAGGGTATGGCAGCAGACTGCAGCACCATAAACTCGTCCCGGAATGCACTCCACACTCCCTCAACATCGCCGCCAACCTCTAACCCCATCTCTCCTACGCTATCCCTGAGGCTAACAAAGTTCGCCCGCCGGAGATCGAGCTTACTGCCTCTCGAGTTACTACGCTTCACCCGAGGGACGCACACACGGAACCTAATAAGACCGTGATCACTCCCGCCCAAGATTCGTCAACGGTGAGGCCAGTGACGAGGTTGTCTTCGGTCGTGAATACTAAGTCTAGAACGCTTTCGCCTCGTGTAGGCTCGTTGACCCACTGAGTGAGGAAGTTCTCATCAGCAAAGTCAACTAGCCTCCTCCCTTCAGCATCGGCAGTCCTGTTTTCCCACTTTATGCCGCGACAGTTGAAGTCTCCTAAAACTACACACACCCTATCCCCTAGCAGGCTACTGAGTTCGGTGTACAGGGCTGTATCCTCCTCGAGGAGGAGATGCGGAGGTCTGTACACCAAGATTAACCTATAGTTCGTCCCTCCCACGTTCAGATCGACGCCAAGCAGCTCCCGTTCCGACCGGAACTGGCAGTCAACCGGACTCAACGTGTCCCTGACGTATATTAGTACCCCACCCCCCTCCCCACGGGTGCGGTCTTTGCGAAACATTCTATACCCGGGAATTTCGAACTCCCCAACGTAGTCCCTACGATCAGTATGAATCCAGGACTCGGTGATAGCAACGATATCCTGGTATTCTGATGCTAAGAGCGCCCGTAGCTCGCAAACTTGTTCCTGATCGACCTAGCATTAAAAAGCATTGCACGGAGGGAGCCTCCCTATTCTGACCGCCCCCTAGCACGACCCGTTTCCCGAACAGCCAGGGCTGTCGGGAGTTGAAGAGCCCCTCACTAACGAGGGGACAATCTCCGCAGGAGCCTGAGCCCCTCCAACGTGGAAGGAGAGTCACTACCTGCTGTTGGAGGGGGACTAACTACTGGGGGAGGGGGACTACTACTGGGGGAGGGGGACTACTCTGGGGGAGGGGGACTACTGCTGGGGGAGGGGGACTAGCTACTGGGGGAGGGGGACTAACCGCTGGGGGAGGGGGACTAACCGCTGGGGGAGGGGGACTAACCGCTGGGGGAGGGGGACTAACCGCTGGGGGAGGGGGACTAACCGCTGGGGGAGTAGGTTTAACTGTTTGGGGAGCAGGATCAATTGCTGGTTTGGGGGGTCCTAGTTTAAAATGATTATACAAATTAATGTTCAGTAAATCACCATACTTCTTTTTCCCCTTCTGGTTAAAATGTATCCCGTCCGAACCAAAGTATTCCCCATTTCTGTAGAATGTAGGCCAAAAATCGACAAACTTTAGGCCTTTTTCATCACACATGCGTTTAACTCTTTTATTTATGCTAATGGCTTTACTTAGAGTATAATCACTAGCACGCATTCGAGGGAGAATTCCTACGACCATACCCATGTCTGTCCTATCCCTAATCTTGTCAGTTAGATTCTTGAATTCATTTATAATGGGCTCTGTCTGCCCTCCTGTCCCTCCTAGAAAAACGTCATTGCCACCAACATGGACAATGATAGGGCAACTCTTATTTTTGATATTAATTTTGCCTAATTCCCTATTAATTATCTGGCTTGTGGCACCCGAGAAACATTGGAGTTTTCTCTTGGTCGCCCGTCTTGCTCCGAAAAAGTCCCCTTGATTCCTTACCATAGAATCCCCAATTAAAAAGGATTCATCCTACTCATCAGCAAGTGAAACTTATTTTTGATGGTAATGGGTTCCAAATCCTTATGTTTTGGTTTTGGAGGGTCTTTTATTTTTGACCAATTTGAATTCTTGTTCCTCCGTTCTATTTTCCGGAATAGTCACCGTGTTTTCCAAGCGTGCCACGCTTTGTTCTAGATGCTTAATCTTACAGTTTAAATCTGCTGGTGTGTTTTTAGTTTGATCTTGTCCACTGGGTTGGATTTCCAGTGCGACGACCCTAGCTTCAAGCTTTTTTACTAATTCCTTTAGCTCTTTAACTTCCTTCTCGTGGTTGTCTCTAAGTTTACAAAACAAACATACACTAAAGGATGTGATATCGCTGATACTACCTTCAGGGAAGTCAACGCACCAATGATTAACTTTACATTTAAAGCATTCTGCTTTCAATTTAGCTGGCCCTGCCATGTTTTCTCTTCTTTTTTTTCTGAATGCTCTAAGATAAAGCGTTCTAGCAATCAAAACTATCAAAAACGTTCTGACCAGTATATAAAAAAGGGGGGGGGGGTGAATTCATCCCGCGCGTACAGAGGAGGAGGAGGAAGGCAGAGGAGAGAGAGGAGGAGGAGGAAGGCAGAGGAGAGAGAGAGGAGAGAGAGGAGGAGGAGGAAGGCAGAGGAGAGAGAGAGGAGAGAGAGGAGGAGGGGAAGGCAGAGGAGAGAGAGAGGAGAGAGAGGAGGAGGAGGAAGGCAGAGGAGAGAGAGGAGGGAGGAGGAAGGCAGAGGAGAGAGAGAGGAGAGAGAGGAGGAGGAGGAAGGCAGAGGAGAGAGAGAGGAGAGAGAGGAGGAGGAGGAAGGCAGAGGAGAGAGAGAGGAGAGAGAGGAGGAGGAGGAAGGCAGAGGAGAGAGAGAGAAGAGAGAGGAGGAGGAGGAAGGCAGAGGAGAGAGAGAGGAGAGAGTTACAAGGAGTTACAAGGAAAAGAAGTACCTCAAAAGGCCTTGCGGCCCATACCGAGGAGGTACCAATGGCAACGGGTGCCAGGGAAAATTTTGTGAAAGTTTATTTTTCTTTCAACTATCCTAGCAGTAGTAGAAAACTGGATAGAAAAGTAGAAGGCTCTCTCCCCACCCTCCGCTCCCTCCCTGCCAGAGGCAGGTACGGAAAAAGGTTGAAGAAAATACCTTGACCCTGGAAAAGTAGCCAAGGAAATTTTACAGGAAAGTGGAGAATATATAAATAGCTCTATATTTAGCTTGCTCACAGAGACACCGAGCAAGCGAACTCCTGCAGAGTTTTCTGAGGTTTTAATCTTAAACTATGAGTGTGTTCAGTACTTTGTCTAGCCTATTTTAAACAGATTTACACTTTGACTGGAAACAAACCTCTGAGAGAAGTTGGTTCCAGATATTAACTATTTTATAGGAAAAGAAATTTCCGCAGACTGAGGTCCTAAATGTCTTTACACACTCAAATAGTGTGCAAGATTTCGTCTAACCTTTTCTTGAACTGATCCACAGAGGAACTGTTCACAACTTCCGAAGGTAACCTGTTCCATGTGTCACAGATCTTATACGTAACGTAATTCCCACACACACTAGTCCTAAACCGTTTCAAATCCAACTTCCAACCATTGTTGCGAGTTGGGTTATCATTTAAACTAAACATACTTCTAAAATCGACATCGTTGAACCCTCGTAAGAGCTTGAAAACCTCGATCAGTTGACCGCGCAGCCTCCGAGTTTCAAGCGAAAACAAGTTCAGGGCGCGTAACCGTCGATTGTAGCCCATATGCCTAACGGAAGGGATTAACTTTGTGGCCCTCGCCTGCACTCGCTCCAGCCTCTCAATATCTTTCCTGAGGGTGGGCGACCAGAACTGCACAGCATACTCCAGGTACGGCCGAACAAGGGAATTGTACAGTGAGAGCACAATCTCCTTGTTCCGAAACTGAAATTGCCTCCTGATATAACCCAATAGTTTCTGGGCTTTCTTTTCCACCTCTACACACTGTTTCGTAAACTTAAGGCTCTAATTAGCACACCCAAGTCCTTTTCTAAATCAGTCACCTCGATATTACTGCCCAACATCGAGTAGTCCGACTTGGGATTGGCGTAGCCAATGTGCATCACTTTGCATTTACCCAAGTTAAACGGCATTTGCCATTTTTCGGACCACTCTCCTATCCTACCTAGGTCCGCACGCAGTTCCTCGATCGCTTCGGGCGTCCCAACATTGGCCCCAAGCTTGGTCATCAGCGAATTTGGCGATCCGACTGACGATGCACCGTCGATATCATTTATGTAAATGGTAAACAACAGTGGCCCCAAAACGGAACCCTGAGGAACCCCACTAGTGACCGAGGCCCAACCCGAACTAGCCCTTTAATTACCACCCTCTGCGCCTATTCCTCAGCCAGTTTTCAATCCACCTACTATTTCCACACCGATACCCAGCGCGCGCACTTTCGCCATTAGCCGGCGGTGAGGTACCTTATCAAAGGCTTTCTGAAAGTCGAGATAAAGTATATCAATCGCCCTACTCTTATCGTACTCACTCAACATGACGTGGAAAAACTCGAGCAAGTTGGTGAGACACGACCTATGCCGTCTAAACCCATGTTGGGAGTCCCCAAGCAGCTTGTAGGAATCCAAATGGTCAACGATTCTATCAGCTATTATCCTTTCTAATAATTTACCTACAACTGAAGTGAGACTAATAGGACGATAGTTCCCTGGACTTTCGTGATCCCCTTTCTTAAAGATAGGGGTCACGTTGGCCTCCCTCCAGTCACCAGGCACCTGGCCCATCACCAGCGATTTGTTGAAGACTGTAGCCAGGTGGGGAGCCACCTGGTCGCGCACTTCTCGCAACACTCTGGGGAGAAACTGGTCTGGCCCAGGAGCCTTAAACGCGCTCAGTTTGTCTATTCTATCGGCAACGACTGTCGCGGTACATCTAACACTATCTAGGCCAGCACCTTCGTGCCTCACACCTGGCTCGGGGATGACGCGGGTACCCTCCCTGGTGAACACTCCCGCAAAGTACTCATTAAGCACATTAGCGATGTCCGCGTCGGAGGTCCGCAGAACGCCGCTTCTAATGGGCTTTCTACTATTAACATAACTGAAGAATTCGTTAGGGTTCCCCTTGCAGAGGCTTGCCACCTATAGCTCTTCGTTACGTTTCGCTAGCCTAACCTTCGCCTTCACTTCCCTACACAGGCGGACATACGCTTCAGTGTTCTCGTGGGAACGATTGGCCTTCGCCCTCCTATACGCTACTTTCCTATTTCGGATAGCCGAAGCGATGTCACGATTGAACCACTTAGGCTGCGTTGAAGCAGGGGTGACCGGTTTTGAGGGTATGGCAGCAGACTGCAGCACCATAAACTCGTCCCGGAATGCACTCCACACTCCCTCAACATCGCCGCCAACCTCTAACCCCATCTCTCCTACGCTATCCCTGAGGCTAACAAAGTTCGCCCGCCGGAGATCGAGCTTACTGCCTCTCGAGTTACTACGCTTCACCCGAGGGACGCACACACGGAATCTAATAAGACCGTGATCACTCCCGCCCAATGATTCGTCAACGGTGAGGCCAGTGACGAGGTTGTCTTCGGTCGTGAATACTAAGTCTAGAACGCTTTCGCCTCGTGTAGGCTCGTTGACCCACTGAGTGAGGAAGTTCTCATCAGCAAAGTCAACTAGCCTCCTCCCTTCAGCATCGGCAGTCCTGTTTCCCACTTTATGCCGCGACAGTTGAAGTCTCCTAAAACTACACACACCCTATCCCCTAGCAGGCTACTGAGTTCGGTGTACAGGGCTGTATCCTCCTCGAGGAGGAGATGCGGAGGTTGTACACCAAGATTAACCTATAGTCGTCCCTCCCACGTTCAGATCGACGCCAAGCAGCTCCCGTTCCGACCGGAACTGGCAGTCAACCGGACTCAACGTGTCTCTGACGTATATTAGTACCCCACCCCCCTCCCCACGGGTGCGGTCTTTGCGAAACATTCTATACCCGGGAATTTCGAACTCCCCAACGTAGTCCCTACGATCAGTATGAATCCAGGACTGGTGATAGCAACGATATCCTGGTATTCTGATGCTAAGAGCGCCCGTAGCTCGCAAAACTTGTTCCTGATCGACCTAGCATTAAAAAGCATTGCACGGAGGGAGCTTCCCTATTCTGACCGCCCCTAGCACGACCCGTTTCCCGAACAGCCAGGGCTGTCGGGAGTTGAAGAGCCCCTCACTAACGAGGGGGCAACTTCCGCAGGAGCCTGAGCCCCCTCCAACGTAGGAGGAGGGTCACCCACCTGTACCTGGACGCACCCTTCAGTTGAAGGTACGTCCGCCACCGGCTCATCATCATCCCTCCGGTGGGGGCCCATCATCTCTCCCCGGACTCGACCTCACCATTCTGTATAGGTGCCGGTCGAGCAGCGCGCCTAGCACACCTTTACCCTTGTTATTGAGGTGGACACCATCTCTCTGGTAAAGGTCCCACCTACCTGAAAATGCGTCGAAGGGGTCAATAAACCTCACGCCCAGCGGGACGCACAAGTCTTGCACCCTCTCGTTGATGCCAATGACCTTACTGAGTGCGTGGTCACTGGCATTCATTCGCGGTAAAATTCCCATTAACATTCCCTGTCTGTCTTCAGTTTTAGATCATCCGCAAGAGACATGATCTCGGTGATAATCCCCTCTGAAAGACCTACCCTACCGCCTTTGAGGAACAGGTCGTTGCCACCAGCGTGGACAACGATCGCAGTCCTCCGACTAGCCACGCGCACCTTCTCTACCTCCTTCCTTAAGTGAGTCGTTCCCCGCCCAGGTAAGCACCTTACTTCCTCCCATCCCGGTTTGCAGAAGCAAAGTACTTCTCCTGGCCTCTGATCTGTGAGTCCCCAATCAAAACGGTGTCTTCCTTCTTCGAGCACAGGAGACTAAAGCGGTTAGAGGTCCTGACAGGGGCAACTGGAGTTTCAGGCTTCGGCTTCGCAGCCTTCTTGCCTGAGACCTTTCGAAACCCGTCGCCACCCATACACGCAGGTTACACCACCCGACCCACCCCGACCAGTAGCTAATCCTTCGGTTTCTTTGGGCCATCAATAGGCCCCTTCCCACCCTTTTTCTTCATCGGCCACTTCCCACCCTTCTCTATCGACCCCTTCCGACCCTTCTCTATCAGCCCCTTCTTTGTGCCCTCCCCTTACGCCGCGTTTCCAAGCATTCACGTGGGTCGCTGGCGATTCCTGACACTGATTTAGGACCCTGGCCCCGGTTGCACCTCTACCCTTTCTCCGAGGTCCCGAGATCTGTCCATTCCATCGCTGGACCGCCTTTCCACGGCAGCTATCCTATCCTGAATGAGCTCCGGGTTAGGCGGCAGTGCAGCCTCGTTAGTGACTGCCGCACCTCCAACAGCCGGTCTGGACGACTCGAGCCGCCGGACCCTCTCCTCTAGCTTCTCGTAAAACGCATGAGTTCGCAAAAGCGGCACATGCTGGAGTGGTTGATCTTCTCGAAGCAAGCTTCTTTGAAGTTCGTCACCCACTGGTTCACTTCACACTTCGCACATTCAGCCTTCAATTTCTGCGGTCCAGTCATTGTAACTTTTTTTTCTTTTTTCAAATTCTGAATAAGATAAAGCGTTCTAGCAATGAAACTCTCAAAACGTTCTGACCAGTATATAAAAGGGGGGGGGGGGAATCTTCTCGCGCGTAGACGCATCCACCTATTTGCAAGTGACGTTCATCTCTTCCAGAAGACTAAACCTCTCCTGCTGCCGCACCGACCAAAGGTCTCCCAGGGCCGGACAGTCCCAAACGTGTCGCAGCTACCAACTGACAAACACTCGCGACGCAGGCGTCACGAATTTTCCGCCAGGAGCGACAGCGAGATGCAGCCCCTTATACGTCTACTAGTCACTCACAAGCGGCCAGACTCTAGAATCCAGTGTTCAAGGGATATCCCACCAGACCCAGAGGCTACGCCCGAGACTTTACGCTGGCCTGGCAGCCAGCTGGGCAGTAAAGCTCTCTCACCTCAGAGCAGTACAGCCAAGCACCATCAATTGGTCACCAAAGAACGGTCGCAGGGGGCTGGTCAGGCCATACGCGTTAGGAATGGGCTTAACGGGGCACTAGCCACACTCCATTCATCACGCCCCTACGCCTGGGACCCCTCCATCCCAGTCTCTCACAACCTACGAGCGTTAAATGGTGTTATTTATAGAGGTTCCAAAGCTCTCTTCCCACGCATGAGGTAGCAGTAGGTCCTAATAGTAAAAGAAGAGAAAAAGACTTAAAACCAAAAGTTTTTTTTTTTTTTTTTTTTTTTTCCAGTCAGAGAACAACAACCTTAACGTAAGCTAAAAGGAGAGAGTAGGGATGGGATGGGGTCCTAGTAACCCACGGGACGGATGTGCAAAATACTTCACCCGCCCTCCCGAAAGAGAGAGAGAGAACCTAAAGGAAACTGGCAGCCAGTTCCTCTAGAATCCACGACTCGGGACCAGAGGGCTGTCACACCCCAAGTATAAAGTTTACTACATCCAGAAGAAATGTGCATAACCTTTATACCCCCTGCGGAAGGCAGAGGAGAGAGAGGAGGCGGAAGGCAGAGGAGAGAGAGGAGGCGGAAGGCAGAGGAGAGAGAGGAGGCGGAAGGCAGAGGAGAGAGAGGAGGCGGAAGGCAGAGGAGAGAGAGGAGGCGGAAGGCAGAGGAGAGAGAGGAGGCGGAAGGCAGAGGAGAGAGAGGAGGCGGAAGGCAGAGAGAGAGAGGAGGCGGAAGGCAGAGGAGAGAGAGGAGGCGGAAGGCAAGAGGAGAGAGAGGAGGCGGAAGCAGAGGAGAGAGAGGAGGCGGAAGGCAGAGGAGAGAGAGGAGGCGGAAGGCAGAGGAGAGAGAGAAGGCGGAAGGCAGGGAGAGAGAGGAGGCGGAAGGCAGAGGAGAGAGAGGAGGCGGAAGGCAGAGGAGAGAGAGGAGGCGGAAGGCAGAGGAGAGAGAGGAGGCGGAAGGCAGAGGAGAGAGAGGAGGCGGAAGGCAGAGGAGAGAGAGGAGGCGGAAGGCAGAGGAGAGAGAGGAGGGGAAGGCAGAGGAGAGAGAGGAGGCGGAAGGCAGAGGAGAGAGAGGAGGCGGAAGGCAGAGGAGAGAGAGGAGGCGGAAGGCAGAGGAGAGAGAGGAGGAGGAAGGCAGAGGAGAGAGAGGAGGCGGAAGGCAGAGGAGAGAGAGGAGGCGGAAGGCAGAGGAGAGAGAGGAGGCGGAAGGCAGAGGAGAGAGAGGAGGCGGAAGGCAGAGGAGAGAGAGGAGGCGGAAGGCAGAGGAGAGAGAGGAGGCGGAAGGCAGAGGAGAGAGAGGAGGCGGAAGGCAGAGGAGAGAGAGGAGGCGGAAGGCAGAGGAGAGAGAGGAGGAGGAAGGCAGAGGAGAGAGAGGAGGAGGAAGGCAGAGGAGAGAGAGGAGGAGGAAGGCAGAGGAGAGAGAGAAGGAGGAAGGCAGAGGAGAGAGAGGAGGAGGAAGGCAGAGGAGAGAGAGGAGGAGGAAGGCAGAGGAGAGAGAGGAGGAGGAGGAGGAAGCAGAGGAGAGAGAGGAGGAGGAGGAGGAAGGCAGAGGAGAGAGAGGAGGAGGAAGGCAGAGGAGAGAGAGGAGGAGGAGGAGGAAGGCAGAGGAGAGAGAGGAGGAGGAGGAGGAAGGCAGAGGAGAGAGAGGAGGAGGAAGGCAGAGGAGAGAGAGGAGGAGGAGGAGGAAGGCAGAGGAGAGAGAGGAGGAGGAGGAGGAAGGCAGAGGAGAGAGAGGAGGAGGAGGAGGAAGGCAGAGGAGAGAGAGGAGGAGGAGGAGGAAGGCAGAGGAGAGAGAGGAGGAGGAAGGCAGAGGAGAGAGAGGAGGAGGAGGAGGAAGGCAGAGGAGAGAGAGGAGGAGGAGGAAGGCAGAGGAGAGAGAGGAGAGAGAGGAGGAGGAGGAAGGCAGAGGAGAGAGAGGAGGAGGGGAAGGCAGAGGAGAGAGAGGAGAGAGAGGAGGAGGAGGAAGCAGAGGAGAGAGAGGAGAGAGAGGAGGAGGAGGAAGCAGAGGAGAGAGAGGAGAGAGAGGAGGAGGAGGAAGGCAGAGGAGAGAGGAGGAGGAGGAGGGAAGGCAGAGGAGAGAGAGGAGGAGGAGGAAGGCAGAGGAGAGAGAGGAGAGAGAGGAGGAGGAGGAAGGCAGAGGAGAGAGAGGAGAGAGAGGAGGAGGAGGAAGGCAGAGGAGAGAGAGGAGGAGGAGGAAGGCAGAGGAGAGAGAGGAGAGAGAGGAGGAGGAGGAAGGCAGAGAGAGGAGAGAGAGGAGGAGGAGGAAGGCAGAGGAGAGAGAGGAGAGAGAGGAGGAGGAGGAAGGCAGAGGAGAGAGAGGAGAGAGAGGAGGAGGAGGAAGGAGGAGGAAGGCAGAGGAGAGAGAGGAGAGAGAGGAGGAGGAGGAAGGCAGAGGAGAGAGAGGAGGAGGAGGAAGGAGGAGAAGGCAGAGAAGAGAGAGGAGAGAGAGGAGGAGGAGGAAGGCAGAGGAGAGAGAGGAGGAGGAGGAAGGCAGAGGAGAGAGAGGAGAGAGAGGAGGAGGAGGAAGGCAGAGGAGAGAGAGGAGAGAGAGGAGGAGGAGGAAGGCAGAGGAGAGAGAGTTACAAGGAGTTACAAGGAAAAGAAGTACCTCAAAAGGCCTTGCGGCCCATACCGAGGAGGTACCAATGGCAACGGGTGCCAGGGAAAATTTTGTCTTTCAAACTATGCTAGCAGTAGTAGAAAACTGGATAGAAAAGTAGAAGGCTCTCTCCCCACCCTCCGCTCCCTCCCTGCCAGAGGCAGGTACGGAAAAAGGTTGAAGAAAATACCTTGACCCTGGAAAAGTAGCCAAGGAAATTTTACAGGAAAGTGGAGAATATATAAATAGCTCTATATTTAGCTTGCTCACAGAGACACCGAGCAAGCGAACTCCTGCAGAGTTTTCTGAGGTTTTAATCTTAAACTATGAGTGTGTTCTGTACTTTGTCTAGCCTTTTTAAACAGATTTACACTTGACTGGAAACATCCTCTGATGGAAGTTGGTTCCAGATATCAACTATTTTACAGGAAAAGAAATTTCCGCAGACTGAGGTCCTAAATGTCTTTACACACTCAAATAGTGTGCAAGATTTCGTTCTAACCTTTTCTTGAACTGATCCACAGAGGAACTGTTCACAACTCCGAAGGTAACCTGTTCCATGTGTCAAGATCTTATACGTAACGTAATTCCCACACACACTAGTCCTAAACCGTTTCAAATCCAACTTCCAACCATTGTTGCGAGTTGGGTTATCATTTAAACTAAACATACTTCTAAAATCGACATCGTTGAACCCTCGTAAGAGCTTGAAAACCTCGATCAGTTGACCGCGCAGCCTCCGAGTTTCAAGCGAAAACAAGTTCAGGGCGCGTAACCGTCGATTGTAGCCCATATGAGAGGAGAGAGAGGAGGAGGAGGAAGGCAGAGGAGAGAGAGGAGAGAGAGGAGGAGGAGGAAGGCAGAGGAGAGAGAGGAGAGAGAGGAGGAGGAGGAAGGCAGAGGAGAGAGAGGGAGAGAGGAGGAGGAGGAAGGCAGAGGAGAGAGAGGAGGAGGAGGAAGGCAGAGGAGGAGAGAGGAGAGAGAGGAGGAGGAGGAAGGCAGAGGAGAGAGAGGAGAGAGAGGAGGAGGAGGAAGGCAGAGGAGAGAGAGGAGAGAGAGGAGGAGGAGGAAGGCAGAGGAGAGAGAGGAGAGAGAGGAGGAGGAGGAAGGCAGAGGAGAGAGAGGAGAGAGAGGAGGAGGAGGAAGGCAGAGGAGAGAGAGGAGGAGGAGGAAGGCAGAGGAGAGAGAGGAGAGAGAGGAGGAGGAGGAAGGCAGAGGAGAGAGAGGAGAGAGAGGAGGAGGAGGAAGGCAGAGGAGAGAGAGGAGGAGGAAGGCAGAGGAGAGAGAGGAGGAGAGGAAGGCAGAGGAGAGAGAGGAGGAGGAGGAAGGCAGAGGAGAGAGAGGAGAGAGAGGAGGAGGAGGAAGGCAGAGGAGAGAGAGGAGAGAGAGGAGGAGGAGGAGGCAGAGGAGAGAGAGGAGAGAGGAGGAGGAGGAAGGCAGAGAGAGAGAGAGAGAGAGGAGGAGGAGGAGGAGGAAGGCAGAGGAGAGAGAGGAGAGAGAGGAGGAGGAGGAAGGCAGAGGAGAGAGAGGAGAGAGAGGAGGAGGAGGAAGGCAGAGGAGAGAGAGGAGAGAGAGGAGGAGGAGGAAGGCAGAGGAGAGAGAGGAGAGAGAGGAGGAGGAGGAAGGCAGAGGAGAGAGAGGAGAGAGAGGAGGAGGAGGAAGGCAGAGGAGAGAGAGGAGAGAGAGGAGGAGGAGGAAGGCAGAGGAGAGAGAGGAGAGAGAGGAGGAGGAGGAAGGCAGAGGGGAGAGAGAGGAGAGAGAGGAGGAGGAGGAAGGCAGAGGAGAGAGAGGGAGAGAGGAGGAGGAGGAAGGCAGAGGAGAGAGAGAGGAGAGGAGGAGGAGGAGGAGGAGGAAGGCAGAGGAGAGAGAGGAGAGAGAGGAGAGGAGGAGGAGGAGGAGGAGGAAGGCAGAGGAGAGAGAGGAGAGAGAGGAGAGGAGGAGGAGGAGGAGGAGGAAGGCAGAGGAGAGAGAGGAGGAGGAGGAGGAGGAGGAGGAAGGCAGAGGAGAGAGAGGAGAGAGAGGAGAGGAGGAGGAGGAGGAGGAGGAAGGCAGAGGAGAGAGAGGAGAGAGAGGAGAGGAGGAGGAGGAGGAGGAGGAAGGCAGAGGAGAGAGAGGAGAGAGAGGAGAGGAGGAGGAGGAGGAAGGCAGAGGAGAGAGAGGAGAGAGAGGAGAGGAGGAGGAGGAGGAGGAAGGCAGAGGAGGAAGGCAGAGGAGAGAGAGGAGAGAGAGGAGAGGAGGAGGAAGGCAGAGGAGGAAGGCAGAGGAGAGAGAGGAGAGAGAGGAGAGGAGGAGGAGGAGGAAGGCAGAGGAGGAAGGCAGAGGAGAGAGAGGAGAGAGGGAGAGGAGGAGGAGGAGGAAGGCAGAGGAGAGAGAGGAGAGAGAGGAGAGGAGGAGGAGGAAGGCAGAGGAGAGAGAGGAGAGAGAGGAAGGAGGAGGAGGAGGAGGAGGAAGGCAGAGGAGAGAGAGGAGAGAGAGGAGAGGAGGAGGAGGAGGAGGAGGAAGGCAGAGGAGAGAGAGGAGAGAGAGGAGGAGGAGGAGGAGGAAGGCAGAGGAGAGAGAGGAGAGAGAGGAGAGGAGGAGGAGGAGGAGGAGGAGAGGAGGAAGGCAGAGGAGAGAGAGGAGAGAGAGGAGAGGAGGAGGAGGAAGGCAGAGGAGAGAGAGGAGAGAGAGGAGAGGAGGAGGAGGAGGAGGAAGGCAGAGGAGAGAGAGGAGAGAGAGGAGAGGAGGAGGAGGAAGGCAGAGGAGAGAGAGGAGAGAGAGGAGAGGAGGAGGAGGAAGGCAGAGGAGAGAGGAGGAGAGGAAGAGGAGGAGGAGGAGGAGGAAGGCAGAGGAGAGAGAGGAGAGAGAGGAGAGGAGGAGGAGGAAGGCAGAGGAGAGAGAGGAGAGAGGAGAGGAGGAGGAGGAGGAGGAAGGCAGAGGAGAGAGAGGAGAGAGAGGAGAGGAGGAGGAGGAGGAGGAAGGCAGAGGAGAGAGAGGAGGAGGAGGAAGGCAGAGGAGAGAGAGGAGAGAGAGGAGAGGAGGAGGAGGAAGGCAGAGGAGAGAGAGGAGAGGAGGAGGAGGAAGGCAGAGGAGAGAGAGGAGAGAGAGGAGAGGAGGAGGAGGAAGGCAGAGGAGAGAGAGGAGGAGGAGGAAGGCAGAGGAGGAGAGAGGAGGAGGAGGAAGGCAGAGGAGAGAGAAGAGAGAGGGAGGAGGAGGAAGCAGAGGAGAGAGAGGAGGAGGAGGAAGGCAGAGGAGGAGGAGGAGAGGAGGAGGAGGAGGAAGGCAGAGGAGAGAGAGGAGAGAGAGGAGGAGGAGGAAGGCAGAGGAGAGAGAGGAGAGAGAGGAGGAGGAGGAAGGCAGAGGAGAGAGAGGAGAGAGAGGAGGAGGAGGAAGGCAGAGGAGAGAGAGGAGAGAGAGGAGGAGGAGGAAGGCAGAGGAGAGAGAGGAGAGAGAGGAGGAGGAGGAAGGCAGAGGAGAGAGAGGAGAGAGAGGAGGAGGAGGAAGGCAGAGGAGAGAGAGGAGAGAGAGGAGAGAGAGGAGGAAGGCAGAGGAGAGAGAGGAGAGAGAGGAGAGAGAGGAGGAAGGCAGAGAGAGAGAGGAGAGAGAGGAGAGGAGGAAGGCAGAGGAGAGAGAGGAGAGAGAGGGAGGAGGAGGAAGAGGAGAGAGAGAGGAGAGAGAGGAGGAGGAGGAAGGCAGAGGAGAGAGAGGAGAGAGAGGAGGAGGAGGAAGGCAGAGGAGAGAGAGGAGAGAGAGGAGGAGGAGGAAGGCAGAGGAGAGAGAGGAGAGAGAGGAGAGAGAGGAGGAGGAGGAAGGCAGAGGAGAGAGAGGAGGAGTCTTGTACCAAAACAACACAACCTTTTATCTGAACTTATAGGAAGATATTAATAATTTCAATTAACTTAATTTTATGTAATCATAATCAGTAGGCCTATTCAAATTTCAATGACATTTCTTTTGTTCACAGGTCACAGGATGAGTCAATTGAGTCAGAAAGAAATCAGAACCTGAAGCAAATCAAGTTGTCACCTAAATCATTTGGTGGGGACTGGGAGGGAACTTCCCCCTGCTGAGCTGCCCACAGCCAGATATCTGCTGAGGTATGGTTTGTGAGAGAGATGACCTGATTAACAATGGCATTGTTTCAGGGCTACTGGCTCAGTGGAGAAAGGCCAACACTCTATTCACATGACCTGTAATCAACAATGAGGTCAGGATCAGGGCTAAAGTGAAGGCACTGTGGGATGAGGCAGTGAAGGTGTCCATTGGCAATGTGAAGCTAGAGGTCAAACATAGGTTCATGATGAAACTGGACAAATTGGTGGACATCCTGACCTGTCACTGTGTGATCAGGAGCTGCAGTGAGCTTGGGTGCAACCCTATCTGCAACAGTGAAGTTCACATTGACTGCAGCTGCAGGAGTGAGCAGAAGATACCAGTACAGGAGCTTGCCTTCATTAAAGGTGAGAGAGAAAAGGTGGGCAGTGTGGGGGCACACTAGATGGGTCTAGCTGATCACCCTGAGAACAGGAGACAGGAAGGCCAAGGAGTTACAAGGAAAAGAAGTACCTCAAAAAGCCTTGCGGCCCATACCGAGGAGGTACCAATGGCAACGGGTGCCAGGGAAAATTTTGTACACACTCAAATAGTCTGCAAGATTTGGTCTAACCTTTTCTTGAACTGATCCACAGAGGAACTGTTCACAACTTCCGAAGGTAACCTGTTCCATGTGTCACAGATCTTATACGTAAAGTAATTCCCACACACACTAGTCCTAAACCGTTTCAAATCCAACTTCCAACCATTGTTACGAGTTGGGTTATCATTTAAACTAAACATACTTCTAAAATCGACATCGTTGAACCCGCGTAAGAGCTTGAAAACCTCGATCAGTTGACCGCGCAGCCTCCGAGTTTCAAGCGAAAACAAGTTCAGGGCGCGTAACCGTCGATTGTAGCCCATATGCCTAACGGAAGGGATTAACTTTGTGGCCCTCGCCTGCACTCGCTCCAGCCTCTCAATATCTTTCCTGAGGGTGGGCGACCAGAACTGCACAGCATACTCCAGGTGCGGCCGAACAAGGGAATTGTACAGTGAGAGCACAATCTCCTTGTTCCGAAACTGAAATTGCCTCCTGATATAACCCAATAGTTTCTGGGCTTTCTTTTCCACCTCTACACACTGTTTCGTAAACTTAAGGTCGCTGCTAATTAGCACACCCAAGTCCTTTTCTAAATCAGTCACCTCGATATTACTACCCAACATCGAGTAGTCCGACTTGGGATTGGCGTAGCCAATGTGCATCACTTTGCATTTACCCAAGTTAAACGGCATTTGCCATTTTTCGGACCACTCTCCTATCCTACCTAGGTCCGCACGCAGTTCCTCGATCGCTTCGGGCGTCCCAACATTGGCCCCAAGCTTGGTGTCATCAGCGAATTTGGCGATCCGACTGACGATGCCACCGTCGATATCATTTATGTAAATGATAAAAACAGTGGCCCCAAAACGGAACCCTGAGGAACCCCACTAGTGACCGAGGCCCAACCCGAACTAGCCCCTTTAATTACCACCCTCTGCCGCCTATTCCTCAGCCAGTTTTCAATCCACCTACCTATTTCCCCACCGATACCCAGCGCGCGCACTTTCGCCATTAGCCGGCGGTGAGGTACCTTATCAAAGGCTTTCTGAAAGTCGAGATAAAGTATATCAATCGCCCTACTCTTATCGTACTCACTCAACATGACGTGGAAAAACTCGAGCAAGTTGGTGAGACACGACCTATGCCGTCTAAACCCATGTTGGGAGTCCCCAAGCAGCTTGTAGGAATCCAAATGGTCAACGATCCTATCAGCTATTATCCCTTCTAATAATTTACCTACAACTGAAGTGAGACTAATGGGACGATAGTTCCCTGGACTTTCGTGATCCCCTTTCTTAAAGATAGGGGTCACGTTGGCTTCCCTCCAGTCACCAGGCACCTGGCCCATCTCCAACGATTTGTTGAAGACTGTAGCCAGGTGGGGAGCCACCTGGTCGCGCACTTCTCGCAACACTCTGGGGAGAAACTGGTCTGGCCCAGGAGCCTTAAACGCGCTCAGTTTGTCTATTCTATCGGCAACGACTGTCGCGGTACATCTAACACTATCCAGGCCAGCACCTTCGTGCCTCACGCCTGGCTCGGGGATGACGCGGGTATCCTCCCTGGTGAACACTCCCGCAAAGTACTCATTAAGCACATTAGCGATGTCCGCGTCGGAGGTCCGCAGAACGCCGCTTCCGTCCTTTAACGGACCTATCATGCTTCTAATGGGCTTTCTACTATTAACATAACTGAAGAACTCCTTAGGGTTCCCCTTGCAGAGGCTTGCCACCCGTAGTTCTTCGTTACGTTTCGCTAGCCTAACCTTCGCCTTCACTTCCCTACACAGGCGGACATACGCTTCAGTGTTCTCGTGGGAACGATTGGCCTTCGCCCTCCTATACGCTACTTTCCTATTTCGGATAGCCGAAGCGATGTCACGATTGAACCACTTAGGCTGCGTTGAAGCAGGGGTGACCGGTTTTGAGGGTATGGCAGCAGACTGCAGCACCATAAACTCGTCCCGGAATGCACTCCACACCCTCAACATCGCCGCCAACCTCTAACCCCATCTCTCCTACGCTATCCCTGAGGCTAACAAAGTTCGCCCGCCGGAGATCGAGCTTACTGCCTCTCGAGTTACTACGCTTCACCCGAGGGACGCACACACGGAACCTAATAAGACCGTGATCACTCCCGCCCAATGATTCGTCAACGGTGAGGCCAGTGACGAGGTTGTCTTCGGTCGTGAATACTAAGTCTAGAACGCTTTCGCCTCGTGTAGGCTCGTTGACCCACTGAGTGAGGAAGTTCTCATCAGCAAAGTCAACTAGCCTCCTCCCTTCAGCATCGGCAGTCCTGTTTTCCCACTTTATGCCGCGACAGTTGAAGTCTCCTAAAACTACACACACCCTATCCCCTAGCAGGCTACTGAGTTCGGTGTACAGGGCTGTATCCTCCTCGAGGAGGAGATGCGGAGGTCTGTACACCAAGATTAACCTATAGTTCGTCCCTCCCACGTTCAGATCGACGCCAAGCAGCTCCCGTTCCGACCGGAACTGGCAGTCAACCGGACTCAACGTGTCTCTGACGTATATTAGTACCCCACCCCCCTCCCCACGGGTGCGGTCTTTGCGAAACATTCTATACCCGGGAATTTCGAACTCCCCAACGTAGTCCCTACGATCAGTATGAATCCAGGACTCGGTGATAGCAACGATATCCTGGTATTCTGATGCTAAGAGCGCCCGTAGCTCGCCAAACTTGTTCCTGATCGACCTAGCATTAAAAAGCATTGCACGGAGGGAGCCTCCCCTATTCTGACCGCCCCCTAGCACGACCCGTTTCCCGAACAGCCAGGGCTGTCGGGAGTTGAAGAGCCCCTCACTAACGAGAGGGGACAATCTCCGCAGGAGCCTGAGCCCCCTCCAACGTGGAAGGAGAGTCACTACCTGCTGTTGGAGGGGGACTAACTACTGGGGGAGGGGGACTAGCTACTGGGGAGGGGGACTAGCTGCTGGGGAGGGGGACTACCTGGGGGAGGGGGACTAACTGCTGGGGGAGGGGGACTAACTGCTGGGGGAGGGGACTAACTGCTGGGGGAGGGGACTAACTGCTGGGGGAGGGGACTAACTGCTGGGGGAGTAGGTTTAACTGTTTGGGGAGCAGGATCAATTGCTGGTTTGGGGGGTCCTAGTTTAAAAAGATTATACAAATTAATGTTCAGTAAATCACCATACTTCTTTTTCCCCTTCTGGTTAAAATGTATCCCGTCCGAACCAAAGTATTCCCCATTTCCGTAGAATGTAGGCCAAAAATCGACAAACTTTAGGCCTTTTTCATCACACATGCGTTTAACTCTTTTATTTATGCTAATGGCTTTACTTAGAGTATAATCACTAGCACGCATTCGAGGGAGAATTCCTACGACCATACCCATGTCTGTCCTATCCCTAACCTTGTCAGTTAGGTTCTTAAATTCTTTTATAATGGGCTCTGTCTGCCCTCCTGTCCCTCCCAGAAAAACGTCATTGCCACCAACATGGACAATGATAGGGCAACTCTTATTCTTGATATTAATTTTGCCTAATTCCCTATTAATTATCTGGCTTGTGGCACCCGGAAAACATCGGAGTTTTCTCTTGGTCGCCCGTCTTGCTCCGAAAAAGTCCCCTTGATTCCTTACCATAGAATCCCCAATTAAAAAGGATTCATCCTCCTCATCAGCAAGTGAAACTTATTTTTGATGGTAATGGGTTCCAAATCCTTATGTTTTGGTTTTGAGGGTCTTTTATTTTTGACCAATTTGAATTCTTGTTCCTCCGTTCTATTTTCCGGAATAGTCACCGTGTTTTCCAAGCGTGCCACGCTTTGTTCTAGATGCTTAATCTTACAGTTTAAATCTGCTGGTGTGTTTTTAGTTTGATCTTGTCCACTGGGTTGGATTTCCAGTGCGACGACCCTAGCTTCAAGCTTTTTTACTAATTCCTTTAGCTCTTTAACTTCCTTTTCGTGGTTGTCTCTAAGTTTACAAAACAAACATACACTAAGGGATGTGATATCGCTGATACTACCTTCAGGGAAGTCAACGCACCAATGATTAACTTTACATTTAAAGCATTCTGCTTTCAATTTAGCTGGCCCTGCCATTTTTCTCTTTTTTTTTTCTGAATACTCTAAGATAAAGCGTTCTAGCAATGAAAACTATCAAAAACGTTCTGACCAGTATATAAAAAAGGGGGGGGGGTGAATTCATCCCGCGCGTACAGAGGAGGAGGAGGAAGGCAGAGGAGAGAGAGGAGGAGGAGGAAGGCAGAGGAGAGAGGAGGAGGAGGAGGAGGAGAGAGGAGAGAGAGAGAGAGAGAGGAGGAGGAGGAGCAGAGGAGGAGAGAGGAGAGAGAGGAGGAGGAGGAAGGCAGAGGAGAGGAGAGGAGAGAGAGGAGGAGGAGGAAGGCAGAGGAGAGAGAGAGGAGAGAGAGGAGGAGGAGGAAGGCAGAGGAGAGAGAGAGGAGAGAGAGGAGGAGGAGGAAGGCAGAGGAGAGAGAGAGGAGAGAGAGGAGGAGGAGGAAGGCAGAGGAGAGAGAGAGGAGAGAGAGGAGGAGGAGGAAGGCAGAGGGAGAGAGAGGAGAGAGAGGAGGAGGAGGAAGGCAGAGGAGAGAGAGAGGAGGAGGAGGAAGGCAGAGGAGAGAGAGAGGAGAGAGTTACAAGGAGTTACAAGGAAAAGAAGTACCTCAAAAGGACTTGCGGCCCATACCGAGGAGGTACCAATGGCAACGGGTGCCAGGGAAAATTTTGTGAAAGTTTATTTTTCTTTCAACTATCCTAGCAGTAGTAGAAAACTGGATAGAAAAGTAGAAGGCTCTCTCCCCACCCTCCGCTCCCTCCCTGCCAGAGGCAGGTACGGAAAAAGGTTGAAGAAAATACCTTGACCTGGAAAAGTAGCCAAGGAAATTTTACAGGAAAGTGGAGAATATATAAATAGCTCTATATTTAGCTTGCTCACAGAGACACCGAGCAAGCGAACTCCTGCAGAGTTTTCTGAGGTTTTAATCTTAAACTATGAGTGTGTTCAGTACTTTGTCTAGCCTATTTTTAAACAGATTTACACTTTGACTGGAAACAACCTCTGAGAGAAGTTGGTTCCAGATATTAACTATTTTATAGGAAAAGAAATTTCCGCAGACTGAGGTCCTAAATGTCTTTACACACTCAAATAGTGTGCAAGATTTCGTCTAACCTTTTCTTGAACTGATCCACAGAGGAACTGTTCACAACTTCCGAAGGTAACCTGTTCCATGTGTCACAGATCTTATACGTAAACGTAATTCCCACACACACTAGTCCTAAACCGTTTCAAATCCAACTTCCAACCATTGTTGCGAGTTGGGTTATCATTTAAACTAAACATACTTCTAAAATCGACATCGTTGAACCCCGTAAGAGCTTGAAAACCTCGATCAGTTGACCGCGCAGCCTCCGAGTTTCAAGCGAAAACAAGTTCAGGGCGCGTAACCGTCGATTGTAGCCCATATGCCTAACGGAAGGGATTAACTTTGTGGCCCTCGCCTGCACTCGCTCCAGCCTCTCAATATCTTTCCTGAGGGTGGGCGACCAGAACTGCACAGCATACTCCAGGTACGGCCGAACAAGGGAATTGTACAGTGAGAGCACAATCTCCTTGTTCCGAAACTGAAATTGCCTCCTGATATAACCCAATAGTTTCTGGGCTTTCTTTTCCACCTCTACACACTGTTTCGTAAACTTAAGGTCGCTGCTAATTAGCACACCCAAGTCCTTTTCTAAATCAGTCACCTCGATATTACTGCCCAACATCGAGTAGTCCGACTTGGGATTGGCGTAGCCAATGTGCATCACTTTGCATTTACCCAAGTTAAACGGCATTTGCCATTTTTCGGACCACTCTCCTATCCTACCTAGGTCCGCACGCAGTTCCTCGATCGCTTCGGGCGTCCCAACATTGGCCCCAAGCTTGGTGTCATCAGCGAATTTGGCGATCCGACTGACGATGCCACCGTCGATATCATTTATGTAAATGGTAAACAACAGTGGCCCCAAAACGGAACCCTGAGGAACCCCACTAGTGACCGAGGCCCAACCCGAACTAGCCCCTTTAATTACCACCCTCTGCCGCCTATTCCTCAGCCAGTTTTCAATCCACCTACCTATTTCCACACCGATACCCAGCGCGCGCACTTTCGCCATTAGCCGGCGGTGAGGTACCTTATCAAAGGCTTTCTGAAAGTCGAGATAAAGTATATCAAGCCCTACTCTTATCGTACTCACTCAACATGACGTGGAAAAACTCGAGCAAGTTGGTGAGACACGACCTATGCCGTCTAAACCCATGTTGGGAGTCCCCAAGCAGCTTGTAGGAATCCAAATGGTCAACGATCCTATCAGCTATTATCCCTTCTAATAATTTACCTACAACTGAAGTGAGACTAATGGGACGATAGTTCCCTGGACTTTCGTGATCCCCTTTCTTAAAGATAGGGGTCACGTTGGCTTCCCTCCAGTCACCAGGCACCTGGCCCATCTCCAACGATTTGTTGAAGACTGTACCCAGGTGGGGAGCCACCTGGTCGCGCACTTCTCGCAACACTCTGGGGAGAAACTGGTCTGGCCCAGGAGCCTTAAACGCGCTCAGTTTGTCTATTCTATCGGCAACGACTGTCGCGGTACATCTAACACTATCTAGGCCAGCACCTTCGTGCCTCACACCTGGCTCGGGGATGACGCGGGTACCCTCCCTGGTGAACACTCCCGCAAAGTACTCATTAAGCACATTAGCGATGTCCGCGTCGGAGGTCCGCAGAACGCCGCTTCTAATGGGCTTTCTACTATTAACATAACTGAAGAATTCTTAGGGTTCCCCTTGCAGAGGCTTGCCACCTATAGTTCTTCGTTACGTTTCGCTAGCCTAACCTTCGCCTTCACTTCCCTACACAGGCGGACATACGCTTCAGTGTTCTCGTGGGAACGATTGGCCTTCGCCCTCCTATACGCTACTTTCCTATTTCGGATAGCCGAAGCGATGTCACGATTGAACCACTTAGGCTGCGTTGAAGCAGGGGTGACCGGTTTTGAGGGTATGGCAGCAGACTGCAGCACCATAAACTCGTCCCGGAATGCACTCCACACTCCCTCAACATCGCCGCCAACCTCTAACCCCATCTCTCCTACGCTATCCCTGAGGCTAACAAAGTTCGCCCGCCGGAGATCGAGCTTACTGCCTCTCGAGTTACTACGCTTCACCCGAGGGACGCACACACGGAACCTAATAAGACCGTGATCACTCCCGCCCAATGATTCGTCAACGGTGAGGCCAGTGACGAGGTTGTCTTCGGTCGTGAATACTAAGTCTAGAACGCTTTCGCCTCGTGTAGGCTCGTTGACCCACTGAGTGAGGAAGTTCTCATCAGCAAAGTCAACTAGCCTCCTCCCTTCAGCATCGGCAGTCCTGTTTTCCCACTTTATGCCGCGACAGTTGAAGTCTCCTAAAACTACACACACCCTATCCCCTAGCAGGCTACTGAGTTCGGTGTACAGGGCTGTATCCTCCTCGAGGAGGAGATGCGGAGGTTGTACACCAAGATTAACCTATAGTTCGTCCCTCCCACGTTCAGATCGACGCCAAGCAGCTCCCGTTCCGACCGGAACTGGCAGTCAACCGGACTCAACGTGTCTCTGACGTATATTAGTACCCCACCCCCCCTCCCCACGGGTGCGGTCTTTGCGAAACATTCTATACCCGGGAATTTCGAACTCCCCAACGTAGTCCCTACGATCAGTATGAATCCAGGACTCGGTGATAGCAACGATATCCTGGTATTCTGATGCTAAGAGCGCCCGTAGCTCGCAAAACTTGTTCCTGATCGACCTAGCATTAAAAAGCATTGCACGGAGGGAGCTTCCCCTATTCTGACCGCCCCCTAGCACGACCCGTTTCCCGAACAGCCAGGGCTGTCGGGAGTTGAAGAGCCCCTCACTAACGAGGGGGCAACTTCCGCAGGAGCCTGAGCCCCCTCCAACGTAGGAGGAGGGTCACCCACCTGTACCTGGACGCACCCTTCAGTTGAAGGTACGTCCGCCACCGGCTCATCATCATCCCTCCCCGGTGGGGGCCATCATCTCTCCCCGGACTCGACCTCACCATTCTGTATAGGTGCCGGTCGAGCAGCGCGCCTAGCACACCTTTACCCTTGTTATTGAGGTGGACACCATCTCTCTGGTAAAGGTCCCACCTACCTGAAAATGCGTCGAAGGGGTCAATAAACCTCACGCCCAGCGGGACGCACAAGTCTTGCACCCTCTCGTTGATGCCAATGACCTTACTGAGTGCGTGGTCACTGGCATTCATTCGCGGTAAAATTCCCATTAACATTCCCCTGTCTGTCTTCAGTTTTAGATCATCCGCAAGAGACATGATCTCGGTGATAATCCCCTCTGAAAGACCTACCCTACCGCCTTTGAGGAACAGGTCGTTGCCACCAGCGTGGACAACGATCGCAGTCCTCCGACTAGCCACGCGCACCTTCTCTACCTCCTTCCTTAAGTGAGTCGTTCCCCGCCCAGGTAAGCACCTTACCTTCCTCCCATCCCGGTTTGCAGAAGCAAAGTACTTCTCCTGGCCTCTGATCTGTGAGTCCCCAATCAAAACGGTGTCTTCCTTCTTCGAGCACAGGAGACTAAAGCGGTTAGAGGTCCTGACAGGGGCAACTGGAGTTTCAGGCTTCGGCTTCGCAGCCTTCTTGCCTGAGACCTTTCGAAACCCGTCGCCACCCATACACGCAGTTACACCACCCGACCCACCCCGACCAGTAGCTACATCCTTCGGTTTCTTTGGGCCATCAATAGGCCCCTTCCCACCCTTTTTCTTCATCGGCCACTTCCCACCCTTCTCTATCGACCCCTTCCGACCCTTCTCTATCAGCCCCTTCTTTGTGCCCTCCACCTTACGCCGCGTTTCCAAGCATTCCACGTGGGTCGCTGGCGATTCCTGACACTGATTTAGGACCCTGGCCCCCGGTTGCACCTCTACCCTTTCTCCGAGGTCCCGAGATCTGTCCATTCCATCGCTGGACCGCCTTTCCACGGCAGCTATCCTATCCTGAATGAGCTCCGGGTTAGGCGGCAGTGCAGCCTCGTTAGTGACTGCCGCACCTCCAACAGCCGGTCTGGACGACTCGAGCCGCCGGACCCTCTCCTCTAGCTTCTCGTAAAACCGCATGAGTTCGCAAAAGCGGCACATGCTGGAGTGGTTGATCTTCTCGAAGCAAGCTTCTTTGAAGTTCGTCACCCACTGGTTCACTTCACACTTCGCACATTCAGCCTTCAATTTCTGCGGTCCAGTCATTGTAACTTTTTTTTCTTTTTTCAAATTCTGAATAAGATAAAGCGTTCTAGCAATGAAAACTCTCAAAAACGTTCTGACCAGTATATAAAAGGGGGGGGGGGGAATTCTTCTCGCGCGTAGACGCATCCACCTATTTGCAAGTGACGTTCATCTCTTCCAGAAGACTAAACCTCTCCTGCTGCCGCACCGACCAAAGGTCTCCCCAGGGCCGGACAGTCCCAAACGTGTCGCAGCTACCAACTGACAAACACTCGCGACGCAGGCGTCACGAATTTTCCGCCAGGAGCGACAGCGAGATGCAGCCCCTTACTACGTCTTACTAGTCACTCACAAGCGGCCAGACTCTTAGAATCCAGTGTTCAAGGGATATCCCACCAGACCCAGAGGCTACGCCCGAGACTTTACGCTGGCCTGGCAGCCAGCTGGGCAGTAAAGCTCTCTCACCTCAGAGCAGTACAGCCAAGCACCATCAATTGGTCACCAAAGAACGGTCGCAGGGGGCTGGTCAGGCCATTACGCGTTAGGAATGGGCTTAACGGGGCACTAGCCACACTCCATTCATCACGCCCCTACGCCTGGGACCCCTCCATCCCAGTCTCTCACAACCTACGAGCGTTAAATGGTGTTATTTATAGAGGTTCCAAAGCCTCTCTTCCCACGCATGAGGTAGCAGTAGGGTCCTAATAGTAAAAGAAGAGAAAAAGACTTAAAACCAAAAGTTTTTTTTTTTTTTTTTTTTTTTTTTCCAGTCAGAGAACAACAACCTTAACGTAAGCTAAAAGGAGAGAGTAGGGATGGGATGGGGTCCTAGTAACCCACGGGACGGATTGTGCAAAATACTTCACCCGCCCTCCCGAAAGAGAGAGAGAGAACCTAAAGGAACTGGCAGCCAGTTCCTCTAGAATCCCACGACTCGGGACCAGAGGGCTGTCACACCCCAAGTATAAAGTTTACTACATCCAGAAGAAATGTGCATAACCTTTATACCCCCTGCGGAAGGCAGAGGAGAGAGAGGAGGCGGAAGGCAGAGGAGAGAGAGGAGGCGGAAGGCAGAGGAGAGAGAGGAGGCGGAAGGCAGAGGAGAGAGAGGAGGCGGAAGGCAGAGGAGAGAGAGGAGGCGGAAGGCAGAGGAGAGAGAGGAGGCGGAAGCAGAGGAGAGAGAGGAGGCGGAAGCAGAGGAGAGAGAGAGAGGAGGCGGAAGGCAGAGGAGAGAGAGGAGGCGGAAGGCAGAGGAGAGAGAGAGGAGGCGGAAGGCAGAGGAGAGAGAGGAGGCGGAAGGCAGAGGAGAGAGAGGAGGCGGAAGGCAGAGGAAGAGAGGAGGCGGAAGGCAGAGGAGAGAGAGGAGGCGGAAGGCAGAGGAGGAGAGAGGAGGAGGAGGAAGGCAGAGGAGAGAGAGGAGGAGGAGGAAGGCAGAGGAGAGAGAGGAGGAGGAGGAAGGCAGAGGAGAGAGAGGAGGAGGAGGAAGGCAGAGAGAGAGAGGAGGAGGAGGAAGGCAGAGGAGAGAGAGGAGGAGGAGGAAGGCAGAGGAGAGAGAGGAGGAGGAGGAAGGCAGAGGAGAGAGGGAGAGAGAGGAGGAGGAGGAAGGGAGGAGAGAGAGGAGAGAGAGGAGAGAGAGGAGGAGGAGGAAGGCAGAGGAGAGAGAGGAGAGAGAGGATGAGGAGGAAGGCAGAGGAGAGAGAGGAGAGTTACAAGGAGTTACAAGGAAAAGAAGTACCTCAAAAGGCTTGCGGCCCATACGAGGAGGTACCAATGGCAACGGGTGCCAGGGAAAATTTGTCTTTAAAACTATGCTAGCAGTAGTAGAAAAACTGGATAGAAAAGTAGAAGGCTCTCCCCACCCTCCGCTCCCTCCCTGCCAGAGGCAGGTACGGAAAAAGGTTGAAGAAAATACCTTGACCTGGAAAAGTAGCCAAGGAAATTTACAGGAAAGGGAGAATATATAAATAGCTCTATATTTAGCTGCTCACAGAGACACCGAGCAAGCGAACTCCTGCAGAGTTTCCTGAGGTTTTAATCTTAAACTATGAGTGGTTCTGTACTTTGTCTAGCCTATTTTTAAACAGATTTACACTTTGACTGGAAACATCCTCTGAGGGAAGTTGGTTCCAGATATCAACTATTTTACAGGAAAAGAAATTTCCGCAGACTGAGGTCCTAAATGTCTTTACACACTCAAATAGTGTGCAAGATTTCGTCTAACCTTTTCTTGAACTGATCCACAGAGGAACTTCACAACTTCCGAGGTAACCTGTTCCATGTGTCACAGATCTTATACGTAACGTAATTCCCACACACACTAGTCCTAAACCGTTTCAAATCCAACTTCCAACCATTGTTGCGAGTTGGGTTATCATTGAAACTAAACATACTTCTAAAATCGACATCGTTGAACCCTCGTAAGAGCTTGAAAACCTCGATCAGTTGACCGCGCAGCCTCCGAGTTTCAAGCGAAAACAAGTTCAGGGCGCGTAACCGTCGATTGTAGCCCATATGCCTAACGGAAGGGATCAACTTTGTGGCCCTCGCCTGCACTCGCTCCAGCCTCTCAATATCTTTCCTGAGGGTGGGCGACAGAACTGCACAGCATACTCCAGGTACGGCCGAACAAGGGAATTGTACAGTGAGAGCACAATCTCCTTATTCCGAAACTGAAATTGCCTCTGATATAACCCAATAGTTTCTGGGCTTTCTTTTCATCTCTACACACTGTTTCGTAAACTTAAGGTCGTGCTAATTAGCACACCCAAGTCCTTTTCTAAATCAGTCACCTCGATATTACTGCCCAAACATCGAGTAGTCCGACTTGGGATTGGCGTAGCCAATGTGCATCACTTTGCATTTACCCAAGTAAACGGCATTTGCCATTTTTCGGACCACTCTCCTATCCTACCTAGGTCCGCACGCAGTTCCTCGATCGCTTCGGGCGTCCCAACATTGGCCCCAGCTTGGTGTCATCAGCGAATTTGGCGATCCGACTGACGATGCCACCGTCGAATCATTTATGTAAATGGTAAACAAACAGTGGCCCCAAAACGGAACCCTGAGGAACCCCACTAGTGACCGAGGCCCAACCCGAACTAGCCCCTTTAATTACCACCCTCTGCCGCCTATTCCTTAGCCAGTTTTCAATCCACCTACCTATTTCCCCACCGATACCCAGCGCGCGCACTTTCGCCATTAGCCGGCGGTGAGGTACCTTATCAAAGGCTTTCTGAAAGTCGAGATAAAGTATATCAATCGCCCTATCTTATCGTACTCACTCAACATGACGTGGAAAAACTCGAGCAAGTTGGTGAGACACGACCTATGCCGTTCTAAAACCCATGTTGGGAGTCCCCAGCAGCTTGTAGGAATCCAAATGGTAACGATTCTATCAGCTATTATCCTTTCTAATAATCTACCTACAACTGAAGGAGACTAATAGGACGATAGTTCCCTGGACTTCGTGATCCCCTTTCTTAAAGATAGGGGTCACGTTG